>PNEN01001735.1:0-54376 GCA_002933655.1 Cercospora berteroae
GTTGGAGTAAACTGAGAATCGCGAAAGTGACGTAGTGGCGAGGTGGCCGGTATGGGCCTCATTAGCAGACGCCAAGCATATCGATCCGAATCTCCAATCTAACCACGTTGATGAAGCCGACAGCACACGACCACCCACGCTGGAGGCTCGACACTTCACTTGCTCACCCAGAAACGAGCTGATGATAGCCGGTTGCCACCTCTCGATATGTCCCTCGCCTCTCTCGCTTCCTTGCTCAAGCAATCGACCATCCGCGACGATGACGAAATTCTGCGAGCCGCCGATGTTGCATTGAAATCGGCCAAGAACGATCTCGAGGCGCAACATGTGAAGGTCGTGGCATTGCTGAAGCTGGACCGCTATGCCGATGCAATCGCCGCTCTGAACGCTGGAGGCGAGCAGCTCAAGGAACAAGCAGATCTGGAACATGCATATGCTCTGTATAAATCCGGGAATCCAGCGGCGGCAGCGGATCTGGCAGCAAAGGCACAGTCGCGTGGGTACACACATGTCGAGGCACAGTCGCGGTACCGGACTGAGGACTTTGAGCGGGCTGCACAGCTGTACAAGCAACTGACGGGAAACCCGCGCGATGATGCCGAAGCAGACTTGCGAATCAACAGCGGCGCGGTGGATGCACAACTAGAGTGGTCGGGGCGAGGGGACCTAGTAGAAAAGAAGAAACCCGAGAGAGAAGATCTGGAAGCATTCGAAACGGCCTACAACGCAGCATGTGGGAGCATAGCGCGAGGAGAACTGGGCCAGGGCGAGGTGCTGCTCAAACGTGCAGCTGATCTCTGCGCAAGTCTGGAAGATCTGAGCGAAGAGGAACGAGAAGCAGAATTGTTGCCAATCAGAGTACAGAGGGTTTACGTGCTCTCCCGGCTGGGGAGGGAGAAGGAAGCAGAGGAACTGGCCCAGAGTCTGAACGTCAAATCCATCAGCGATGCTGTGACGCGTCATATTGCACAGGTCAACAGCACTGCCGCAAGTTCGACGCCTTCACCATATATCGCGGAACGACTAGTCAAAAAGGACCTCGATTCCTTCAGACCGGACCACCCCTTCTACTTTCAGACCTCGATATTGCAACGGAATCGGCATGCAATCGCTTTGCAGGCATTAAAATACGATGGGACCGCCGAGTCTACAGCAGAGACGCTAAAGAACCAATCTTTACCAAGTACAGACCCATACGTTGCATCCCTCTCAGTGGCGAATGCTGCCGCGCACGCGAAAGGGAAGACCGGGAAAGATGCACTCAAGCTCGTATTGCCCGTGCTGGAGAGACGGCCACATGACATCGGACTTGCTCTCACCATCGCTCAACTTTACACATCGAGTGGGAACCCTGCTGCTGCCATTTCACTGCTGGAGAACTTCACAAAAGGACTCAGCGAGAACGATGGTGCACGGTTCGCTCCTGGACTTGTCGCGACTAAAGTCAGCCTGTATCTCAGTCAGGGTCGCAAAGGCAACGCACGAGCTGAGCTTACCCAAGCTGCTCTGCATCACAAACAAAAAGCGCAGCAAAAATCGACCGGCGTGTCCCATCTTCTTAAGGCGGCTGGCAGGGCGTGTTTGGGAACAGAGAATTCAGACAGCTTGAAATTGGCAAAGGACATCTTTCAAGACTTACACGCAGCTGACCACAGTGATCGCTACGCCGCAGCAGGCCTACTAGCGGCGTCACCAGAAACAGCTTCAGAACAAGACCTTGCTTCGTTGACACCTGTACAGCGTCTAGTAAGCTCCATTGATGTTGACGCGCTTGAAAATGCGGGCGTGGCGCAACTTCCATCTGCAGCTCCAATAACACGCAAGAGACCTGCAGAAGACTCGAAACCGAAGAAAGCGAAGAAGTTGCGCAAGTCACGCTTACCCAAAGACTATGATCCGAATAAGAAACCAGATCCGGAGCGATGGCTGCCTCTCCGTGACCGCAGCACATATCGGCCGAAGGGCAAGAAAGCCAAGGCGAGACAGGCATTGTTCTCGCAAGGAGCTGTCGCGAACGAAAGCGAAGGTAGCCGGCCCGCGACACCTGGCGGAGAAGTTGTGCAGCAAAAGCAAAAGCAAGGCGGCGGGGGTGCGAGTAAGAAGAAAAAGGGTAAAGGTGGCAAATGGTAGTCCACTGACGCCCGTGCGCATGCGCAATATGATAAACCAGATAGCTTCTTGTGCATATGGCAATATTTGACCTGCCAGCTCAATTCAACCGAACGTAACGCCAAGCGGCAATGCATGCAACGAGTAACTTGAGCCCTGGCGAGTTTCGAGGCTACAGTCCTTGTCTGTGCCCGTATCTTGTCCTGCTCTGCTCTGGCAGAGTTCCGTCATGGACCTGTCGCCTCAACTCTTTGCAGTCTTCGGTCTGCCGACAATAAACTGGCCCCTCCTGTTTTCGCTTTGCGATCTCTGCTGCTCCGCGAGCTGTTGCAAATGTGAACGTATCAGCCCACTCTTTATCATCGTGAATGGAAGCGTTCAGGTCATCCAGTGGAGAGAAAACATCCTCTTCCACACTCCCGCGCAGTGCTTTCTTCAGCGTGACCCTGAGGCCTGGTACATTCGCTGAAGGCCCCGAGAGTACAAGCTCATCGACGATGAGTTTCCTCTTCTGTGATGAGAGCAGATTACGGATTCTGTCGGTGATAGCGTTCCAGTACATCTCATCTGCTCTCTCCTCTTGATATCCTAGATCTGTGTCGATGAAGAAACCTATCAAGTTGGTAGCTGACTGATCCTCCTTGTAATCTATGATGGTAACGCTGAAACTCTGGGAGTCCAGGTTGACGTGGAAGATATCCTTCGTGGGAAAGTACCATTCTTCTTCTTCGCATCTGTATGAATCGAGGTAATTTTTGCAAAGACCTTTCCCATAACCTCGATATGCGGCCGAAGCTGCGGGAAGATGGGCTTTCTCGAACACGGATGGGTTTCGCATCATGAGATTTACGAGTTTTAGGTAGTCGAAGATATCGTTCGTTTCCGCTTCTGCGAACCTGAGGTGGTCTGGTACGCTTAGTATCGCACTGCTAATGGTGTGTTTGCCATGAATGGAGGCTTCGGTGGCTTCACGCAGTGCTGAGACCATAGAAGCAAGGATTACAGTGTCTGGAGTCGCCGGAAGACCAACAAGCATATTGATGTGACGCTTGAGAAACCACCAGAACAAGTCCCATGTTTCTGACCATGTGTTGGTAGAGTAAGTTGGCGTGCGAGGTTCGGAACCGGTTGCGAAACGATGCATGAGCTGCTTGTATGCGGTGTCCCCTTCAATCAGGGTTATCGATTGGTAGGTTCCATTGTGATGCCTAACGACGGCGGTGCTGTGTTTAATTCCTCAGCGAACGTTCAACATTCACTTGATGCCGGAAGATGTTGGTAAGCTTACCCATGGCTCATCTCGAGAGCAAAGCCGATCCCTGGGGCTCGCAGCTCTTCGATAGTGGGACAGCGATCACATTTTGGAAGCGGGCATATGCGATAATAGTCTTGCTGTGGTGGCTGCAGAGACGCTTCGTTGCTTCTTGCTGTGCTGAGAGTTGCCAAGGCGGCGAGTATTAATAATGTGACCTGCGATGGCATCCTGATGACAACGAAAATTTTGAGCTAGTATCTTGTCACTGAGTATTGAGTAACCATGTACGACGAGAAGACAGATGTCCTTCGCGGCACAGGAGGAAGCAGGCGAGTTAGCGCCGCCAAGAGACTGTGCCTCTCAGGCGGCAGTCAATTAGCTGTGAAGGACTGCATCGAGGGTCTGGAACAGAGCTGCAATCTCAGGGCGTATCAAACAAACCAAATAGTGCACAGAATGCTCGAAATTCATACTCATTGGTTCGGAAGCTTGCGTAGGACGAGATCCTGAACGAAGGGGCACTACGACATTCATCTTTTGCACGTGCACGCTCCACTCCATGGCCGCTCACCTAGACCTTAATCTTCATCAAGTCGCACGTACTAATCGCAGTGAGCTTCTGCACCTGCCCTCCTAACTGCTTCTTGTCACACGCTCTGTAATTCTCCTGAAGCAAGAAGTCAGCGAGGTTACCTTTTGCAGAGGAACGATATGCCATAACGACATAAGCTTCAGCCAGATTCAAACTCACCGTAACCTTCGGTTCAACCTTCACCCTTCCACCCGGCAGCCCATTCGTCACAACACCCCAAACCGCAAACGACAAATCCTGATTCCGATTCAGCGCACTCAACTTCGTCGTACTCCTCGGAATCAACGTAAAAGCCACCCTCGGCGGATCATTCCTCTGCGCCACATGTACATTCCACTTCATATTATTCAACATACTCCCTCCAGGCCCATCATACCTCGCCATCAAATGCTTCGCCTCATTACCCAACAGAAACTCGATCTCAATGCTGAAAATTTGTAACTTGTGCATTGTATCCTGGGGGATACGGGTGGGAGATACGATACGGATGATGAGGTCGAGAGGGACGTTGAAGAGTTTGTGATTGGGAGGGTAGATGGGTACGTTGTTTGTGGTGTTCGGAGCTGGATTTTTGGTGTAGCCGAGGACGAAGGCGTCGCAGAGCCATTGGCTTGGGATGGGACTCCGGAGTTGAGATGCGACGCCGTCTGTTTTTTCAGATTCGGGGAATTTGAAGTTGGCTTGGTCGTAATCGCTCGGCATTCGTGTTGGACGTTTAGATGGTGGGCCGGGAAGGGGTGGTGGTGCGACGATCTTGCTGGGGTTTGAAGGTGGTTTGGGCTTGGGTCGTGTATCCTCAGGAGGTTCTGGCGCGGGGACAATCTTCCACTCTGTTGTGTCGCTGTCAGCATCTGGTGCGAGGCGAATCTGGCGAGGTGTCTTGGTCGTATCAGGAGGTGCAGGTCTCTTGTCGTCCGCTGCTGCCTCGGGAAGCTTGATGTTCATGACAGAAACGAAAGAGTTCAATATGACGGCTGTGACTGCAGACGAAGGGACATCGTCCTCGAAGTATTTGGTTTTGCCTTTCGCGTTGTTTGGTCGCTCCATCTGGCTGTTAAGAATATCGATACAGGACTGAGCAAATGCAGGGAAGATCAGCATGTTCGTCTTGTAGTCGAAGATCCTCTTTTGTTTCGCGAAGTCGACAGTGACTTCGTCGGCATTCTTCTGGAGCACAGGTCCTGCGGGTTTCCACTTGATGATCCCAACAGAAGTGTAGATGTCTTCACCCTGAGCCAAATCCGAAGGATTCTTGGTGTACACTGTACGATACTGCATCTGAACATAATCGGTCGTCGTACTAGTGCCAAGGCGGAAGCATTGCTGATGAGGCGGCTGGCAGATGGTGATATCTCTCCGCCTTGATCCATCTCCTTGATCTTTATTCCAGTGATTCTGACCAGGAGATCTGTCGAACAGACACAATAGCGTGTCCATCTCCAAACAATCAAGCCGAACAGTCTCCATTCTGTTCCCGCCCATTTCTTCAGACATTGGCCAAGGCGCATGAACTTCCAGATTTGGGAACGCTTTGACGACTGCCGACCGTAAAAAGAATCCAAATGTAGGAATCTGGGGCGTGTAGTTCATGTTGCCTGTTCCCAGTGGAGCTGCAAAGTATCGATTGAGCTGTCGCTTGAACGCCTGCCGGACGGAATCGTCTTTTTGGTCGAGATGGTTGCCAATGCTCAGTGCTCCATCGATGAATGCGTCGAACCAATTTGTGTCAATGTGAAAGAAGCGAATCGAATCCTGCGGCAGATGACTCGGATCGCTGATCATGTAGTGCGCTGGGATGTTGTGTAAACTAAGCTTGTCCAGTATCCAGGACTGCACGACCTGCCAGTCGGGAGAGGAAGGAACGTTGATCTCGTTGAAAGGTATGAAGACCTCGACCCCATCGTTTGTGGTCGCAGTTGCGAGATTGCCTCCAGCCACGGCTGCGGTGGCTACTTTGGTTGCCTCGTTCACAACCATGTGCTGCAGAACAACTTTCGCTTTGGCAGCTGTCTTGAGATCCTGATTAACTGTGGGAGGCTTGCCATCGTCAGAGGACACCCTCTCAATCACAACCTGAGGTTGAGGATTGACAAGCTTGTTCACTCTATTAGCCGTAGGAAGAGCATTACCGCCCGCATTGATCTCTCCAATCGCAGACAAGGCGTCTATACTCTTCGCCATCGTTGCAAGTGTCTGAGCCTTACTCTTCACATTCCCAGCGCCAGCCACCTGCTTCTTAGTCTCTCTTGTCGCAGTGGTAATAACCGCACTCCTCAACCGCACAAGAGATGCTGTAAAAGCTTGATCTGCAATTCCCAACGTACGCCCAAGCTGCCATGCTGCTGAGTACGTAATGTCCATGATGCCGAGATTAGGATCGAGAATCTGGTAATCTGTTGAGAAATTGGACTGCAGTGGCCACCAGCCCCCATCTTTTCGTGTTTGGATCGGAGGCACGAAGGTAGGTGAAAGTGGTCCACGATACAAAGCCACAGTCTCTTCGCCAGTCTGCAGTAAATATCGTTGTAGGGAATAGCCATCGAAGAGTCTGGCCGCAAGGCGATAGTTGACAGAGGACTTCTGAGCTTCTGATGCATCGTCGAGGGTCTTCGCAATGCTTTGTTTTGCAGCAGTAGTTTTCGGCATTTGCAGACCTGCAGCCTTTGTGATCGCACTGTCTGGAGCTCGGAGCCAGCATTCAGCGCCATCTTGAATGGTGTGGCCAATGCCGCGCATGGTATCGACGAAATTGACAGTGTTGGGAGGCAAACACAAATAAGTCCAGGAATGAAGAGAGATCATTGCGACCCATTTCGTCTGCGGTAAAGAAGGATCCAGCGGGAGGGTGAGGTTCTCTTCGATATCCATAATCGAGACCAGATGAACAATCACAGGCTTAGGAGCTGTGATATTGAGAGGCCCAGTGCGATGAGCGTGGACCTCCGAGTACAGACCTTTGTCAGGTAGATCAAGACCAGCCATAGCAATCTGATTCACGTTCCTCACATGTGATAAGTACTTGTACCGCGATAGATCCGGCTTTGTCGTAGTCCCTGGTTCAATCGGTGGGCTATCACTTCCATCCGCATTATAGCTGCAGACATGACTTTCGAAGATGTCACGCTTGACAAACACGACATTAACCTGTTCCTCTCGATCAATGCGCTCGACGGTGTCGCCGTCCTGATGCGGGATCGTGATTTTTGAGGGTCCTAATGTCTTCCAGCTCGGCCAGCCACCCATTTCCAGATACTCACCCATTGTCAATTTGACAGCGAAAGTCGCCTTGTCTTGCTCCCGGCCGTCAGGAGGAGGCCTGCTGTGCGATGGTATCTGAACAACATCTGGGAAGAGGCCGCCTTTGCTGGTTCCCTTCAACTCTCCATCTAACAACTTGATCTCATCTTCCGCAAATGTCCAAAGAGCGACCCAAGGAACCTTGCTCCGAGAGCGTGTAGTCGTATCATGATCAATCTTACTGTCAGCCTCGTCCTGGCTCGGAGACCCTTCATTCTCCCACGGAAACTGTGGATCTTCGAACACCATATGCGGTAAAACATTGTTGTGATCCGCAAGTCCTTGAGGGGGATATGTCTGATGAATAACGCCTGGTGGGAGATTCCATCGTGGTACATTGACATTTAACTGCTGTGTCGAGACGGGATTTGCGGTCTGTGTAGCAGTGAATTTGTCGTTATTGTTCTTGGGCACTGCGGGAGCAGGAGGAACGTCGGGATGGTTTAATTTATGGTCGACTTTGATCTCATATCTACCACCTTGGAGACCTCTGCAAATTTGTTAGCCGATACTCGCCCTCGAAGCGATCGATGTTATACGGTTCGTAGTAAGAGTACAATTGCGCATATCCAGGATCGAGCTCTTTGATGACATCAGGGTCGACATTGTCAATCAGGGAGAAAGCAGGCACTGGTGCTTGTCCTTGTTGATTTCTCTTGAAGTGCCTGAAGACTCTTGCTCTGGGCTTCGTAGTCGCTGCCATTGTGCTATTATCACAGTCGGGATGGATGTACGTTCATGCTGTCCGTGAGGTTCACCCACGCGGCAACAGTGGTCTGCAGGTGACCCTTGCCCACCCATGTGTTGGCACGCGGGTGCGAAGCGAGCAACCTTTCCGTGGTCTAGGTCTCACAATAGCTTTCAATAGCTAGCGCCATCTATGCACGCAGCTGAGATGCATGTGCACATCGTGGCGTAGCTGAAACAGCTTCCATGCAAGCCACCTCCGGCCACTACGAGCTCCACACAAAGGTCAATCTGGCGTAGTGGTGTGACCAGTCCGACATTACCAGTACTCTTGGATATCCTTCGAGGCAATACAGTCTTGACGTAGAGCGTTCGATCCAGGTCGTCAACGTTATCGTCGGAGCATTCGCCAGAAGCAACCATGGTCGTCAGAAAGACGAGAATATCGAGTATTCTGCTAACCCTGCTCGTGCCCGTCATATTGAGCTGCGCTTTCTCTCTTTCCATAGCCGGCACCGCTGGAAAGAACTGGGCGCAGAGGATTGAGACAGATTTCGACACTGGACAATGCATGGGTATGTGTACACCACGGATCGCGGATTTCGCTGTGCAAAAGCTCATCTCGCTCAGGAATCAACCACAGAGGCCCATTCCAATACTGCGTTCTCAACTTGAAGAACATCTCCACCACCACCACCACCGCGACGGACGAGAGCGCCACACCAACGCCAACAGACAGTAGTGACCAGTCCACAGCCGAAGAAACGCCCACCGAAGGCGAAGAAACGACAAGCACCGAATCAGCAACCGAAAGCAGCACACCCACACCAGCCTGTCCCTTACCCCAAGCCGAACCGCGCTACGAGCAATTTTGCAACAGCACAACACGACCCGGAGGCGCATGCTCAGTCCGCGGTGTAGCCTCCCTCGCAACCCTAGGCCGCAACAGCGCAACAGGAGACTCTTCAACCTTCTGCCAGCAACTCAAACTCTCAGGCTCTCTTCTTGTCGCCGGATGTGCTCTGATCGGAGTCGGAATGCTCGCATCTTTGGTCCTCAGCGGTATAACCTTGCTGCAGATCTTCGGCAAATATAAAGCACCAGACGACACCTCTTCGCCATCATTGGGTGCTGTGGCTGTTTTCACTAGCATCGTCACCGGGCTAGGCTTTCTTGCGATGCTTTTCGGTACAGTGGTCGGCGCAAACGTTCTTGTCAATTTGCAATTTCCTGCAGGGGATTGGTATACATCTGGGGACCTTGTTAACAGCACTGCGGTAGGGCCTTGGATGCTTGGGAAATCTGTTTCGCTCGCCACAGCGGGCTGGGTGTTGGCGGCTGTGGGGGCGAGTCTGGTGGGCAAAATCTGGCCGAGTCCTACTGCTCAATACCGTCGAGTCAGTCAGGACAATGTTAGAGGAGAAGTCGTCAGGAGCGGAGGCAGGCACGATCGTGAAGAGTAGTCTCGTATAATCATGTTTGAGCGAATCAGAATATTAAAACGCTTTGCTTGCTCATGACCAGCTGTCATATCTTGCCGTCCGAGATCGGCTTTTTCAGCTGCAGAAACCCTTCGACTGCAGTGTAAGGCCCGCGCTCAAATCTGGGTCTGTTGTCGAGCGACGCGATGAGGAAAGGATTCCAATGTTGCGATTTGGGTGAGTGTGCTGCCGCGGAGGCAGAGCCGCCAATGGGAGGCGTGGATGTAGCATCAGGCGCTACGGCGTACGGCTGCAGCCAATTCCAGTTCGCAGAAGCAAGTGCTGGCAACGGAAGGCCGCTGAATTGAGGAACTTGCGCTTGGGCCGAGGGATCAGACGTGGTCACTGGGACGACAGCAGCTGCTTGTGCAATCTCGAGTAGATTTGATTCCGTGCTCAGATTCTTCTTCCCATCGTATCGCTTCTGTAGATCGGGCGTAGTGATGATGAGAGGTCCCATGCGGAAAAAGGCGGTCATGCGCTGTAGAGCAGATTGCAAAGTCCACGGCGGTAGCTGCAATGTTGTGATTGGCAGGATGCCAGAGTATGCGTGGATCTTTGCAAATGGATCGAGGAGTGCTCCAAACATTGACACCTGGTTGTAGTGATCCACCATGAGTTTGCTGACCTCAGAACCCGCAATGCTGGGATCTCTCTGATCAAGGCGATAAGACCTGGACGAGAGATGGTAGGGTGTTAGCTCCATATACTGGTCACGATCAAGTGCGGTTGTGTTCTTGCCCGCAGGATAGTAGGTGATCATGGTAGTGAGATCAAGCTCTTGCCCAGGTGGTGTTTTCGCGTCACCGATCTGTTTGAACAAACAGACCAGGCCGTCATATGCTCGATCACGGTCGCCAATCTTGACAGTAAAGTCATAGCCCTTGGCGCCTCCCTTCACAGAGGTCAGTGGAATATCTGGAGATGCATTGCTGAGAGTTGACTGATTCTTCAGTGGTGGAGTGGCCAGCTCAAGAGCAAATCCGATGTTAGTGAGCGCTAAAGGCCGCCCGACGATGGCATTGAGATACTCTGCATATTGGTTGGGTGTGTGGGGAAGCGCTGCCAGTGCCTTGTTGACCATGCCGAAGAAAGAGCGCAGATAATCAGGGCGTGAAAGCTGCTTCATGAGCGCATCTAGTTGCGGGTAGCCTAGCGAGCGGAAAACCTTCGGATCTGTCGGCTTCGCTCTTGCGTCCGATGGAGGCTCAAAAGGTTGCCATTCGATGCTCTGAGACGCCCTGTTCGGGCCACCCAGGCGCACCTCGCGATAGAATTGCCCGTCTGGCAAGAATATCTGAACGCCATTCTCTGCGTAATTGAGCACCACAAATCCCCAAAGTGGATCATCCCACTCGTTAGCTGTACGCCACATCTTCAGCGATTGATCGAAAAGCATGAAGTTGCCATTCAGCCGTGCGTCCTGATTGATAGTTGGTGGATATTGAGCATATTGGCAACCTGTTGGGTCTTCCGTAATCACGTTCTCCCGATTAATATCACCGCCAAGGTCTTGCGGGTGGAAGTACTCGCTGAGGTTGGGGTACAAGGGCGGTATATTATTCGCTGGCCGAGGATCGATCGCAGAGATTGCTTGTCCAAACTTGTCGATGATACTGTCCGCGTCGTCAGGTTAAATTTCTCAAAACTTGTTTACATCACTCACTTCAGCTTCGTAAATCGAAATTGTCCATGAGTTACTGGCTTCATAGGAGCCACGCCAGCTTCAAATCGCACAAAATCAGAAAAGGGCGTCTTGTCGAGTTCAGAGCCCATCAATGCAATGGCTTCGGTATTGAGATTCGCCTCAGGCCTCTCTGCGGCTTTGAGAGAGGTCACGTTTGTTGGAGACCCCGGATCACGGACTGTCGGTTTGATATGAGTACCTTGCAGCTTGGTGGTAAGGTGGTCCATGAATCCTGTCATAGGCGCACTCAAGAGCTGGATCTGCTCAATCTTGCTGAGAAAATCCGGAACTGGGTCCAAAGTCACAGCTCCCGTTTGTGGATCGAGTTTTGGCTTCAAGCCATCTGGAAGCATGTCCGGATTAGTGGACGATAGCAACTGTTCAACACTGACACGGAGCGAGAAGCCTGGTTGTGGAAGGATGAGGACTCGGCCATCAATCTCACGCTCGTCTCGAACACGAGTCGACCCAGATCTGACGATTTCTGCCACTGTTCGATCCGGCTTGATACCATAGCGCACGCGAGGGTTCTCGTTAGGTCTGAAAGGAATCTTGACTTGGTTGAAATCCCAAGCATCCCACGGAATATGGCAGTAGCTTATCTCCCACTCCAGGAAGAGTGGAAACCATGCTTGGGTGTTATTCCACTGATCACGGCTATCGTGATAGTGAGGCAAGACGACATCGGTTGAGGCTTTCCCTCTGACAGTGGATGGAATCTCCTTCGCACCGGGGCTATCACTAGGGCGCAAATTGAAGAATTCTCGTATCAACGAAGCTGCTGCATCTTGGAGTTCTCTATTAGCGACGCCTTGTTTATTGATGAAGCAAGGTAGGACGTTGTTGTTGATGACATCGCCTAGACCGCCCCAGCCGGCTGGTGTCTGAGGAGGTAGATTGGGAACCTGCACTTGTGATGCAAAGCGGGTCGGCAGAAGTGATAGCCAGTCTACAGGCCACGGGTTCGAGAGACCAGGAACTAAGAGGCAAGGATCTCGTTGGGTGTAGAATCGCTTGCGAGCGCCGCGCTCAACGATATAGGATGGCTTGGTAGAGTCGGATCCAGGTCGAACGAACGGCTTCAAGTATGTCTCCACAACACTGCCGAGGCTTTCGACTCGTGCTTTCATGGATTTGACGATCTTTAATTGAGCATCAACGAGGTCTGCGGGTTTCTTTGGTGGGTCGGCTGGGCTTTCTCGAATTGTGGTCCTGGAGTCTTGCCAGGATTTGTCGCTGATGTACTTCCACCACAACGCAAACAAGTTCCACTGCTCACTCTGCATCTCACGCTTTGCCGAGTCCAACGCAGCTTGGACATCGTTGAGCTTGGCTAAAGACTGCTTCTGCGATGACGTAGGCTCGAACAATTGCTGCGTGCGTGTCGGGAGTGCGGTCGAGACTGTATTGGAAGGGGTGGCAGCAGAAAGGTTCCAGAAAGATCCGCTATCTTGATATGGCTCGAAGTTGTTTGCACTCAACATATCTTGCGCTTCTTGCTGTGAGTCGATATCATCCTCCTGTTTCAAAAGCAGTGTTTCCAAATGCCGCAAATCGGACTCTGTCCTATCGAGAGCAGTATCTCGGGCACCACCTTGCTTCAGAGAGTCATTGTAAGCACGTACATATGACAGTACGCTATCCAAGGGCGTAGTGCCGACAGTGACCGGATGTGATTTTGGGTTGGCGAATTTCTTGGCCGCATCAGCCGATGGTAAAGCAAGCGTGTTGTTGTCCTGGCTGTTGTAATTGACCGTATACATGGCACCGTGACAAAGAACTCTACCGCTGGAGGACCTGTTCAGGAAGTCGTCACTCTTGGCGACTGGCATTGAGAGGAAGTTGTTGCTCAAAAGTTCCGACATGGTCATCGATCGGGAATTGGTGAGAAAATCCTGGTTTTCCTCGCCATGCCAGCCTATGCGGACGGGGATCACGTCAGTAAAGCAAACGCGGTCAGGGCAGGTCGAGTTCTGAAGTTTGGTGACTTACCAAGGACATAATAGCTAGCAGTTGCCTTCGTAAGATAATCCCTCTTCCCATCTTGTACGTATTCAAAATTGTCAAGTATGCTGAAGACATTTGGGCAGTGCGGCGCGTAGTCAGCGAACAGTGGATTGGCCGTGTTGAGCGTACCCAGCGGCACGAAGCGCTGTGCGTCTGGAGCAGTTTCCTTCCATGAGCCGGGCGTCAAAAGAGTCTTCTGACCGATGTAAATTTCGGCTTGGGCTTCAATAGAGCCAGCGTCGCCTTTGAGGTATGGCGCACATTCGACTTCAACGTCGACATTACGATCAAAGTCCTGGACGTTGCGGACTTTGTTGGACTCTACAATCCAGGCAGTGATGTCCCTAAACCGGCCTGCAGGCTCGGCTCCTGGATGTAGTCTGCGGATCACAAGCCATCGATCCGGCGCGGTCTTGAATACTGGTGCTGAGTCTGTTTGTGCCGAGGAGCCCGCCCCTGTCGCGGTCGTCAGAGTGCATGAATGCATTTGATGGCAGTGAAATTGTGCTCGAGCTCGAGCGCAGAACACCGATGATCTCAGTGAAAGAGGAGGAAGAGAAGAAAAGATCAAGGGAAAGATTTGGACGTACGATAGCATCGAGGCAACATCCAATGCAGATAAACTCCCTGTCTTCTCTTCCTAGGCTCGCCAGTGCCTAGGTCAGTCAGTCTGGGATTGAGAGATGGTGGCGAAGCATGAGAGATGTCATGATATGGCAGGACATCATTCTGGATCAAGGCGGCATCTAGGCGAAGGAACGTGTAGTTTGGCGGGGAGATTGGTGCAACGCTTGCATCATCGGGAAAGCCCTTGCTGTGCCAGTGTCAGTCGCTGTTCGCTGCTTAACTTTGGCGATCGTACCTCGAACCATTCAGCACGAAGGCATCGAGCTTGACGGGCACGTAGACCACTGGCTTTGCCATCTTCTCTTACTACGAGGTCGTACGTCCCGACAATGGAGCTGGGACGCTCGAAGAGAACGTGTCGTCGGGCTTCCCAGCAGGCCTGGCACGGCCTCATCGCTAGTTTCTGCCATGTCTGGCTCGCGTATGCAGCTTCAAAGTAACTGCTGGTGTCGCAATCTGGGCGCAATGCAGGCGTGAGACGGTCGGTGTTCCCGCGTGGGACACGCGAAGAGGCGTGTTTTGAGGCTGGCTGAGAGCTGTTCGCCATATCCACGCCAAGACGCGAACCCACAGTCTCCCCTCCTGCTCCGCGTGGTCTTGGCCGTGGACATCGATACTCCACGTGAGGATATGCGTGGCTCTAACAAGAGGCGCTCCAGCTGATACAACACGTGGAATGGCAAGAGTCAATGCCGCATGCTGCATCCAGTGGCGGACGCACTTGCTGCAGACCAGAGCAAGGGTCATGCTTTGGGCAATGACCTCGATCGATGGAAGGTGCGATGCGGGCGAGATGGCGGCGGCAGCCACGTCGACCTGTCCTCTGGTGCTGGACCGCGTCACACTTTCTCGCGAGGCATCTTCCCTCTGGCAAAGGTGACTGATGGTCTGTCGGCGACAGCACAGAAGCCACAATGGAGACGGCCAAGCCCACTGGCGATACAGGCCAGGAGCCGATGCAGATTGACCCCAAGACAGAGCCCGAACAGCCCAAGAAGGAGGCAGAGACGCCGAAAGATCAAGACTCGAAGCCCAAGGCCAGGACTCCTGAACAGATCGCAGCACTATCCAGTTTGACCAATGCCCAAATCTATTCCGCCAACAGCAAGCTGAACCTGTCAGTGGATGTCTATCATGTCAATGTTGAGGTACTGGGCTCGTTGGGAACATCGTATGTCCTGCGCTCACTGTGCATAGGGAAAAGGAGATGCCGCAATTCACTTACTCATCGTTCAGGACCGAGCCTTCTTGAAACCGTTTGTCCTCCGGTCAGTCCTCATTGATGGCGGTACGGCTTCAGGCGCCGAGAGGATCAAAGCTGTCCTGAGAGACAAAATCGGGAAACTATACGACTTTGACACAACCCAAGGCGGGCGCACTGCCACTGCAGAGCAGTTACTGTGGCCCTCTTTCGATAGCATTGTCATCACGCACTGGGACGATGACCACTATGCTGGCGTTTTGCAGCTCATACATGGCCATCTTTCGGACCAGTATGCTAGCATTCCTCCCCCACCAGCACTGCCGAGCAGAGCGACAGACGATGCTAAGACGAAGCATGCGGCGGAAGAGCTGGCATACCAGGCCAAAGTCGCTAATCTCAGAGCAACATATCTCTCACCCTTCATGAAGTACGCAACGCCTTCACAAGCTACAAATTCTGGGAATCAGGCGTCCGATACAAGCAAGCGAGGGAATGCCATTGCAGCTACTGCGCCACGCGCTGACAGAGCATTGACGATGTTCTATTGCCCATACTTCGGCATCAATCCGGTAAGGCGCTGCTCACATACATTTTGATGCTACAACTGAATGAGCGTTTCCAGTCTTGGGGAGACAAGTTTCCCTCACAATGGTTCCAGAAAGCCAAAGCCGCGAAATCTCCAGGTATGAAAGCTGTGGGCCCTAAAAACATCATCGGCGATGGCAGCAGATTTGTCTCCCCATTAGGAAGGGTGTGGCCATTCTATGGCGATGGAACGAGCACGAGGGTCAACGATGGCCCGAATCTTTCCGGACGGTTCCTCGATTGGTGCATGAAGCCTGAAGGTAACGGGAGAGGCTTCATAGACACAGATGAATGGGCGCCAAAACTCTGCAAGATACGTGCGGGAAACCAATATATACTTGGTACCAATCTGTTCACCGGTTGGCGCCTGGCTGAGCAACAATGCCATCTTGTCACGAATCCGCTACAGCTAGCGCTGGCACACGCATCCGCCGACAGTTTCAAAGAGAACAACAAGACCGATTCTACCCTCAACACATCCACTGCTGCTGTCGCCAATGCTCTGCCCAAGCACGATCCGAGCCAAGCCCAGCCCGTGCTGCTCATTGTGGGAGCCAACGGTGACTGTTGCGGCCAAGCGCTGGGAAACAACCCTGCTGCAGTCAGCGAGGCCGATCTCAAGGACGACGAACCAGCCAGTGAGCAAGAGGAAGGCATCACTGACATGGACAAATTTCCGAACTGGGCAGCCGTGGAGTCGGAGCCGAAGGTGATCAAGATTCAAGAAGTGGCAAAAGCACGAATTCTCCCTCAATCGGGACCGGCAGATAAGATTGCCAATAGGATGATGCGTTCAAACGACATAATCATGGGTACTTGATTCCTCAGCTCATGTTGTGCCCCCTGGTCTCTGACTGTTGTTACAGACCCCTCCAAACTCAGAATCAAAGTCGTTGACAAGAAAACGCCGGTGGGCGGACGCGAAATCACCAACGCAGCTTCGGTGAACAATTATGCGCATTTCTCAAGTCTGCTATACTAACAGTCTCTAGATAATCACAATACTGGTGTGGACTGATGGGCACATGTCCCACTACTCCGCCGGTGATGCTCAGGTACGTTGTGCATTGGATTATCGCAACATGTGCTGAACTCAGTCAAGTGGGAAATTGAGAACAACATCATCGCCTGGATTCAGGGTGGCAAGAATCCTTTCCAGTGCATTCGAGCCGTGAAACTTTCACATCATGGAGGTATGTATCATCGCCGAGGGGATTTGGCGCTCCCTTGTCTAAGTGCTGATCTACTCTAGCCAGCTACTCCACTCCTCTTGACCTCATACGCACGTTCAGGCCAAGAAGCATCATTGCCTCAGCTTCGGGGGAAGACTTCGGTCATCCGGTTTATGAGTTACTCCTGTATCTGAATTGGTGGTTTCGGACGTCGAACCGTATCGTCCCGAGTGGAAATGCTCCTGGAAAGTGGGTGAAGCACAACCCGTGGGTCCAATAACCGCTGACCTGACAACAGATTGTTTCACTTTTTGTCGTATCCCTACTACCTGTAAGTACAGTCACTGAGACTCTCGCTCCCCCCAAAGGTCCAGTGGCCCAAATTTATGGATCTGGCTATGTGTCTACCGCACACACGGTAAATTCTCAGCTCTTACTGATGCAAATGCTTACCTTGTGCCGAATTATTCAGGGCTAAAAAGGAAAATCAGATTGTGCCTGAGGGGGCTGCCAAAACTGATTCCACAGGAACCGAGGGGGAGCCGATGGACACTGGCGGGTCGTCGAAGACAAAGGACGACCAAGGCGAAAATGAAGAGACTGTTCCAAAGACACCATCTGCGAATGTGCTCACCACTGTACAGAAAGTCGCGCCCCAGTACCGAGCCTTTGGAGGCAAAAAATTCTTCCATGAGATGCTTTCGCAATCGGTCACAGGCGAGAGGAGGGCGTATATGAGGCGCCTCAAACTCATCGAGGACCGACTACCATTGGAAAGTCGTTCACTGGACGCTTTTGCTGCCCTGGAGAAGATAGCTGATTCCAAGGTGGCCGCCAAAGAGTGGCTTGCCATAGACGGTGAAACAAGCAAGCAGAATTTCACGCTCGACGTGGTCGAAAATGGAATGCCTCTGATCGCACCCTGGGAGCCAAACCTTTGCGCCAATGTAGCGACTGCCGATACAGCACTTGGAACTTTACAGAATGCCAAGGACAAAATGCAATATGTGAAAGTCCACTGTCGGTCATGGAGTATTGCTCGGCGCAGCCAAGACTTGGATCAGCGACTAGATGGATATACCACCTATCATACATTTGATGCTCCACTGACCCAAGCAACGGACAGCTCGGCAGAATCGCGTCCGGCTGGGAAGAAGAGGAAAGCGATTGATAGCGGAGCAACGCAAATAGAGAAGAAGACGGCGAGAAAAGAGCAGCTAGAAGCTGATTTGAAAAGGGGGAGACGCGATGGTCGTGCTATGAGACCAAATGTGAAGAAACAACGAGACAGCCAAATCAAAGTGGCGGCACAGGTAGTCAGTGACATCCAGGATGGAAGGAACACGAAGGGAAAGCGCAAAAGGGAGCCGGAGAAGGAGGACAGTGGGAAGATTCCGAAGAATCCAACGACAGATGCCAATGGAAGAAGTAAGTCAACTCATTCGTCTCTGTATCAGCGACGGGTTCTAACGGACAGCAGCTGTGAGCATGCGTGCATTCGCGCTTGCGCCTGCGACCCCGGCGGGGGCATCTGACATTTCACCAACGACGACTGCCGCCGCTCATGGCGAGAACCTACCCGCTAGCGCAATGGCCATGGCAGATAATATTAAGAGCTTTGCAGTGACTGTTGATCCTCCAGGAGAACCTTCTGCCAGCACCGACGAAGCAGAGACTTGGGACCTCGTCTCTCTATCCTTGCTGGCAAGTTTCGATGTCTCGTCAGAGAAGAGTATAGTGCCCATCTCAGCCGCTACCAGCGACTACGAAGAGTTTCTAGAATCGATCGTGGAGCCAATCTTTACTGTCGACAATGCCGGGAATGCAATCCCCTCAAATGGCTTCAGATCATCTCTATTCAGCGCACTCGACATCGATCACGAAAATTCGACACTCACGGCCTTGTTCGTTCCAAATAGTAAGATCCAAGACGGCCTATGGACTGGTTTGAGCCTGAAGTGCAAGCAGGCTGGACATGATTTGGATTTCTCAACTGCATCCGCGGGCTCTTATCTTGGTACATCGTTCAACTACTTCCCTGAATACAAGGTACCGCAGAGTGGGATCATACCACAACATCAGACACTGGTATTAGGACTCGTCAACCCTTCAACAGAGAAATGGAATTTCACAAACCTCCTCACCTGGCTTGGCATCTTGAATGAATCAGGAACCACAGATGCTATATCTGATCTTGAAAATGCAATCGGCACTGGTATAACTTTTGACCTCAAGCGAGGAGCGATTTGGTTCTGCTCCGCCGACGAGTTTGGCGTTGTTCAACGTATGGAATGGCAACTGAACGCTCCGTCGATCAGAAATTGGCTGGATAAAGGTTTCATGAGGCTGGGATCTGAGATCACGCTTGAAGACCCGGTGATTACAGGTCGCAAAATCATTCGATCGTCAGAAACTTCCTCTGGAACTTTGTTCATTGATACATACGAACTCATGGTTGCACTCACACTCAAGAGACCTGTTGGAAACACTGTCCAGACATTGACTACGAATATCCAAGTAGATCTCGAGAATGGAGGTATGGCGATTGAGATCAGTTTACTGCCCTCTTCTGGTACTCTTGGAGATATGTTAGGCTGGATCGCTAGTCTGATCGGCGTAGATGATGGTGGAGGTATTACTGACATCGTGAACTCCATCCCTGGACTGGATAAACTACAGATGAAGAGAGTAACGCTGAGGGCTTCGAAGCGTGGCATAGAAAGTTTCGCTATCGATCTGGAATGGACACCTGGGTGGAAGACTACAGCTACAGCTACGGAGGAAGCAGTTGATGTTCTGTTCCTGGTAAGCCAATATCACGCACATGGTTGATCACGTCGCAGTAGGACAAGCTAATGCTTTAATAGCTCACGTACAAATGGACGAAAGCCATGAAGCCAAATCCACATTCGATCGTGGCCCAAGTCTGGTTCGAGCCTTCATTCGTACGAGATCCAGAAAGTGCTCCGACTGAGCTTTCGCCGTTCTACGAGCCATCGAAGGTTATTCGTCCGACGCTGCCAGCACCTTCAAGCGTGAGTCTACAGTCTCTCATGCCGGGCGATTACGCTCTGCCAAAGGAATTGGATCTCGAAATTGTGGAATTAGTTCTATCTTTGGAAGGCAAGAAAGTCTCGTTCTCTGGCATGCTAGTTGCAAGTGAGCCAGAAGATAATGAAGCCGTCGAGGATGGTCTGGGGATTCGTCTCGAGCAAGTTACCGTCAGAGCGAGCTACGAACGTGGTGACCCGCCACCAGGTCCGTCTACTGGCGCCGCGAGGCCCAAGGGAGAAGCTTCTTACGAGCTTTTCTTGGAAGGAGTCATCGATATCTCGATGCCCAGCAACGGCCTCGAGACTGCCGACGAGCCGGACGCAAATCAGACACTGCTCGTTCTGAGTGTCGATCTCCAGGCAAAGGGGAAAAGCAAACTCTGCCACCTTCATGGTTCTGTTGATAACCTCAACATGGGCGCTCTGGGTCGCTTCTTTCCTGCTGAGGATGAGGAGATTATTACCGACGTACTTGGTAACATCACATTGGAGTCTCTTGATATCGATTACTTATATGGAAGTGGCGGCGCGGCAAGCGAATTCGACATCGGAGCGACCCTTCGCATTGGACCTTGCGAGCTGGAGCTCGATTTCCATCGTGATACTGAGTCCTGGCGTTTCGAGGCTTTACTGCAGGCAGCGGAAGGAACTGATGCCACGGTTGGTTCACTGTTGGAAGATATACTGGATGACGACAATGCTGCGTTTGACAGTGTGCCATCTTTCATCAAGGATATGTCGCTTTCTGGAGGCAATGCTTTTGTCTCGTTGAAGCTGGCTTCACTGGATGCAGCATCCGTGGCGACCACGACTCCTCCTCCTGCTCCGAGCGATCAGAAGCCTGGACTGAAGTACTTGGCGATGGATCTGACAATGAGGCTACCTGTTCCTGGTGGAGCCGGCGTAGAGCTGTCTTTCATTCAACTTACTGAGAAGACAGTAGTGCCTGCCAGCCAACCACGACCTGCACCCATGCCTGGCTCACTACGCAGCAAGACAAAACGCATCATCCGGGTATCCGTGCTCGATCTACCTTGGCATAAGATCCCTCAACCGCCTGTGGTGGGCAAGATTGAGCCTCTTTTCGATGAGTTGCAGTTTCTCTGGGTGCAGGATCCCGTCAACAACAAGGGCATCAGCCGACAAGAGCTGGCGACACTCGACGAGGTCAGCGTTATCCAATTCAAGGAGTCGGTCCGGCAGCCTAAACCGATTGACATTGTACTAACTGCGGGAATGCACTTTTGCATCGCTGATGCGTCGAAACTGCTGCTTGACTACGCCTTCAACAAACCCAAAGACGTCACCCAGAGATCAAGAAATGTTGTCGGCAAATCCACCAAAGCTCCACCTCCATCTGGTGCTCCTGTGAATACCGGAAGTGGCGAAGGCACAGCTACTGGCGATCTAGCCAAGAAGGTCGGCCCAATAGCTGTTTCAAACGTGGGCATTCGGTTCGAGGATAATGTGCTCTTGCTCTTCTTCGACATCGCTGCTCATTTAGGGCCCGTACAAGTTATGCTTCTAGGATTCGGCATCGGCGTAAATCTCAAAAAGCTCAACTTACAGTCGTTGGCATCCATCGAGCCACAGTTTCAGCTCAAGGGAATGGGAATATCGTTCCAACAGCCACCTATCGGCATTGCTGGTATGTTCAAGGATGCGTCGACTTCTACTCAGCGTCTCTACATGGGAGGCGTCGCTGTCTCCTTTAAGCCGTACAGTTTCATGGCAGTTGGCGAGTATGGTGAAATCGCCAGACCTGGATCTGTTGGAATGACGGATACGTACAAAACGCTGTTCATCTTCGCCAAATTGGAAGGACCTCTGATTGAGCTGGAGTTCGTGACCATCGGTGGCATAACACTGGGCTTTGGATACAACTCGAACTTGCGATTGCCGACCATCGCACAAGTCCCATCATTCCCATTCATCGCCAACACAGTCGGAGGCGAGAATTCCGATCCCTTGACAGTCATGAACCAGCTCGTTGGCCAAGCGGACTCCTATGTTAAGCCTCAAGAAGACTCTTTCTGGATAGCAGCTGGACTCCAAGCCAAAGCCTTACAAGCCTTGGATGTATCAGCAGTGGTAATCCTGGAATTCAACCCTTACGTAAACCTCGGAATCTTTGCAAAAGCCATCGCACAAATGCCACCTGCACCAACACCACGCATTGCCTGCTTCATCTACGTCGAACTCGGAATCATGTGTACTATCGACTTCCACGCAGGGGCTTTCCGTGTCGAAGCACAACTCTCGCCGAACTCGTTCGTCATACACCCCAGTTGCCATCTCACAGGTGGCTTTGCTCTATGCTACTGGTTCGGATCTTCGCCATACTCTGGAGATTTCGTATTCACAATCGGCGGATACCACCCCATGTATAAACCTCCACCACACTATCCTGTGCCCCCTCGACTAGGCATATCGTGGCAAATGGGGCCAGTCTCAATTCGTGGTGAAGCATACTTCGCCATCACTCCGCAGTGTTGCATGGGCGGAGGCAAACTTGAAGTCGTGTTCAGTGCTGGTCTGCTATGCGCATACTTGACAGCTTACGCGGACTTCCTGATCGTATACAATCCATTCTACTTCATGGGAGAGATGGGGGTATGCGTCGGTGTTCGGTTCACGATGGACATTCTGTTTGTCACAATTCACATCTCAGTCGAGCTCAATGCACGTTTGCGACTGAAGGGACCAGAATTTGGTGGCTCTGCTTATGTGGACTTTTGGGTGTTTGGGTTTGAGGTTCCATTTGGTGCGGATGCCAGACGACCAGGAAAGAAGACGCTGGACGAATTCGTGGAACTTTTGCTCCAAGTGCCAGATGCGGACTCTGTTGCTCGTACGGCCATTACTGATGGACAAGCAACTACGGGGCAAATCGACAAGCTTCATGTGCTCTCGGTGGAAGAGGGCAGGTATACTAACAAGGCCAAAGATGCCACCTCGGATCCTGGTGCGATTGTAAGTGCGATCCTTGATTCCCTCTTCCCTTGGATATCCCTTCAAAGTTGTCATCGCAAGTGTTCATCGCCTATCAGATGCACATGCTGATTTCTGTGAACCATATTTAGTGGGAGGTAAAGCGAGCTGGCTTTCAGTTCCGCGTACAAAGTCGTGTTCCACTGCAGACGATCACACAGCCAGCCGCCAGTGACACCGAACCAGATCTTGTGCTACTGGAAGAGGACCCATTCTACGCCAAACCGATGCAGTTGACCACACAGCTCGTCTCGACCATGACAGTCTCAATCGCAAAAATCGAAAAGAACGGCAACAATGAAGTGGCCACTTTCCTCCCTTTGCCAATTATCAAGAGCACACCAAAAGCACTTTGGGATGAATGTAAATATCACCCTCACATCACACCTAGCAGCCGGGGCACTGATAATTACTGCGTAGACAAACCCTCCACAGACCCAACATCCGGCCAAACTAAACCCTCCTCTCTCCTCTCCAACTCCGATCAAGCAACAATGGACCTCCTCATGGGCGCAACATTCTGTGCTCCGTTCCCCTTCCGCTCCTACGACAAAATTCTCAAATACAACGTCCTCATGTCTTCAAGCTTGGACGTCTTCACTCTCGCAGATGTCGATTCTGATGGCAAACCACTGCGCCCGACACTTCCTTCCACCAATCGTTTCGTATCAGATCAATGGCAATCTGCGCAACCAGTAGAAGGCGTGATGCAGTGGACTTTTGTGCAGAGTAAATGGAAACAGGCAGTTGGGCAGAAGGTAGATCTTGCGGAAGGGGAGAGGTCGGTAGGTGTTGTGGAAAGTGTGATTAGTACGTGGCAGGATGCTATGGGGTGGAATAATGCGGAGAATGGTTTGAAGAACGATTTGAAGGGTGACGGGGACGCGGATCGGGATCAGGTGTTGCTTTGGAAGCAGTTCGATCATTTGTATATGGCTGCGCCGATGATTGGGGTTGGAGCCTGAGGGCTAGATTGGAATCGAAAGCGTGTCGTTGAAGCTCTGATCCGCTTGTGCAGTGCTGTAGATTCATCTCAGAAGTAGGTATGCAAGCACATAGTTTCGTCAGCTGTCGTAATCAAGCGTGTGGATGTTCCATCTGAAAGGCTACGGAAGGCACCCCGAGACATTGCATGTGAATGCCAAGGTTGTTGTGCCTGAGGCCAGGAGCAAAGTGTTTCTCGTCCTTCTTTCCGCAAACACACTCGATCAGCGCTTACCTCTGATGTGCACCATCTGTGAAACCTCGCTCCAAGAATATGTCTGGCTCGACTGCAATTGAGGCGCACTTATCCTACCATTTGCACGTCGTTTCGAACCTGTGTCGTGGATTTCGAGCCAGGCCCGGCCACCTCGGCATCACAAACCCTACCCTTGCCGTCGGCTGAATGGTTGCGCCGAAAGACTGACGAAGAACTGGACTTCTTTTCCTCGACCAACTAAACTGGATGAGTTCAAGTGCGACGCTCCGGACGAACTCCGAGAGAAATTGTGCCTGCAAGAGTAGTGCACAATTAGAAATGCACTTGTCGTGAAAGTGATCACGCAGCCCGACCGAGGCAGATCAGTAGAGTACAGATATCACAGATAAGTTTACGAAATCCAGCAAGGTCGAACACAATTCTCATCGCCATTTCTTCTTTGAACTTACCTCCGTACCCTGGAGCCCCGTCACGGCGAATCTGAGAGCTTGACAGAACAGCCATTCAGTGACGACTCCAACGTGTCTTCTCCGGCCCTAGAACCGTTCCTCCTCCCAAATGGAACCAAGCTCAAGAATCGCATTTACAAAGCCGCCATGGAAGAAAACATGTCGGACGTCGCACATGGCAATCAGCCTTCCGAGGGACTAATCAATCTATATCGCACTTGGGCAGAAGGGGGCTCTGGTCTGGTTATGAGCGGGCACGTAATGATTGATCCACGCGCTATGGCTCTGCCTGGTGACGTGCTACTGGCAGAAGACGGCCCTGTTCAAAGCGACGAGCGCTGGAGAGGGTTAATCAAAGCAGCAAAATCGAACAACACGCAATTCTGGCTGTAAATCAACCACCCTGGACGACAAATTAAGAAGGGAAGTGGCTTGCCTACCTATGCTCCTTCGGCCGTGCCACTCGAGATGGGGAAGCTCAGCAGTATGTTTGATATGCCGCTTGAGATGAGCGAGGAGAAGATTCTAGACGTCATTCAGCGCTTTCGATGGGCAGCAAAAAAGGCTGAAGAGCTTGGAGTCGATGGCGTAGAAATTCATGCAGCTCATGGAGTAAGTCTGTCGTACTTTGAAAGTGAGGTATAATCCACTGACATGGTACAGTACTTGATCTCGCAATTCCTTTCACCAAAGAGTAATAAGCGAACCGATCGCTGGGGCGGCCCACTCGAGAACCGCGCCCGACTCCTCTTCGAAGTCATCAAAGCAATCCGAGAAGCCGTCTCACCATCTTTCGGCGTAGGCGTCAAAATCAACAGCGCCGATTTCCAGCGTGGAGGCTTCGACTCAAACGACCTGAGATGGACAGTAGAGCAAATGAACGACATGAAACTTGATTTCGTCGAACTCTCTGGCGGGAATTATGAGATGCCAGCTATGGGCGGCGCCGCCCAAAGCAACGAGAAGAAATCCGCTCGCACAATAGCTCGAGAAGCATATTTCCTAGAAGCTGCGCAAGAATTGAAAAGTATTGCTAAAGCACCATTGATCGTTACAGGCGGTATCACGAAACTGGAGACCGCCAACGCTGTCGCATCGTTATCAGATAGCACTCTGGTCGGGATTGGAACTGCGCTTGGATATATTCCAGATTTGCCCAATCGAAGGGCTGCGGGAGAACAGCCTGTCGTGAAAACACCCGAATCATGGATCCTGCCTGGATTGCTGAAGTTTGCGGGCAGCATAGCCTGTGTGCATTGGAATTTGGATAACATTGGGAAGGGTAAACCGATTTGGACGGGCGTGTGGCCTACTTTGGCGGTTTTATGGGAAGCTTTGTTGGATAGGAAGCAGATGGCTGCGTATAAGAAGTGGTTGGCGGCTTTGGAGAAGCAGTCTGGGAAGCAAGCGTGAGAAGTTTCCAGGGAAACACGATCTCGACCTGAAGAGCAACGAGTGTCACACGCAGAGGACGACGCGAGGGGAGATGAACACAGGCATTTAACAAGGACTCTCCGCAGCTTTTAACGCCCTGTTTCTCCGGAGTCCTGCTCTGTCACCAGCACGAAGAACAGGCACACTCTAGAAACACGTCAAGTGAGGCGTGCTATAGCCTGCGTTGGTCGAGCGTCAGAGCATGCCCACGTTGGGTTGGGCTTAGAGCGATGTGAGAAATGTCGGAGCATTGTGAAAACAATTCAGACTCTGCTACAAGTGTGGGTGCTCATCAGATGAATGCATCTCGGCATGCATACATTAATAAGATAGAATTTACACCAATAGACTCTACATGAAATTGTCTACACTTGCTTGCCAAAATCTGTTCCGGCATCTACCGACAAACTTCCTGAACCTGTTCCCAATCGCGCGCAATCGCAGCGTAAAGAAGATTCCTGGGTCCACCACGATCCAAATCAAGCGAGTTATTCGACGCCATTCATACTCATCAACTCAGCATACGAGCTCATGCGTAGCCACTTTTTACCATGCGAAGACAGTGACCACGGTCTGCCATTGACGGCATACATCCCATGATCGTTAGGTGAGACCTGGTAATACTCCACGACAGTTTCATCTCCCCCGACGCCTTCTGGCACTGCAATTGCAGCCTCGTGTGTGCGTTGCCGTCTCCAATATAAGTAGATTGCGTCCGCTGCTGACGTCGGGTTTCCTAGCGGCTTGATGAAGCCGCACGCTACATCCGTGACGCCCACCGGCAAGCCAAAGAACTCGCAAACTGCTTGGAGGACCCAAGAGCCCGTTGCTCTCTTGTCTTCGACCTCTGTGCGCGGACAGATGATGATTGCGTTTCCGTTCGTGACTCCGGGGAACTTGCCTTCAGAACACTCTGGATGCTGGCGGAAGAAGTTTTGGAATTCTTCACGTAGCAGCTCTCTGACGCGCTTGATGAGGTTGGTGCCAGATTCTTGGTCAGTCAGGACCCAATACTTGTTGTCCTTGGCACTCTCTAGTTCTTCCTCGTGTTCTTCGCAATTGTGAGCATCAATGTGTGCTGCGAAGAAGTGTTTGTCGCTGACTGGAACAAAGACTCCGACACACGTGTAGCAGCTCGTGGTTCCGACTGCCTTGATGTCTTGGGTCACTTTGCCAGTTAGGCTGGTGAACTGTAGGGGCAACTGGAACAGGCCTCCGTCACCCTGGTGGATGTGGAGATAATGATTCTTCTCAGGCTGCTCATCGTCTGGAAGGAGTCTTGTGTCACGGTTCTTCAGAGTTTGGATACCATTTGCACCATCAGAAGTGCCATTCAATTCTTCGACGTTTGATGACATGTCTTGTGTCCGTGGACATGGTGGTGGAGACGGTGGTGAGTCGTCGCCATCGTCACTGTTGCCATCGTCGCGAATGTTCAATGCCGCGATCGCCTCGATGTCTTCCATGGCTTGTGAAGCTGTGACAGTAGTGCCGCAATTCGGGCCTTGCGAAGTGCTTCAAATTTTTCAACGGCCTCATGATGCGCGACCGTAACACAAATAGCAACTCTCAGAAAGCAACAAACAGTCTATACAATGGAAACAACATGAAATGGAACATTCTCTCCAATTTAGCTCACCTTGTCGATGTCCTGCGGCTTACAAAAGAACTTACTCTTCTTGCTTGTCTCATCGCGTAGCTTCTAGTGCTTACTGGACAACGGAGGACTTTCAGTAAGTACCGTATGACATGGCTGAAGTGTCTAGAATGAAGCGATCGATGACTTTCGTAGTCTTGCTGAGCGTTGTGTTGTGGTCTTGGTTATGAGAGGAAGTCATGGCCGAAGTCTTGGCACTCGACGACGCGTCTTCAGATCGCCCGACTTCGTACATTGTGAACACCACTCATCCCACCAACTGCGGAACACATCGACGTGCGTTATGTGTCTTGCGGCGCAACTGAAATGGCTTGTACATAACTGATGCCTTTAGACGCGCTTCGCTCTTCAAGCCTATCCGAGACGAGCACCCGAGTGCACCGAATCGCGTTGATAGAGTCTGCTTAGAGCAGAGCAAAAGCGCACAGATCAGACCAGGACTCATCAAATACGCCATGTGCACTCTTGTCACAGCACGAGGAGCCGGATGCCGCCAGGACAGGCGTTGGAGATGCGCAGCCTGCTCAGACAGCTGAGCTACGAAGCGGCTAAGATTCTCAGGTGAGTATCCGGCAACAATCGCTGCTATCGGTGAGTTGTGAATTCTCCAATGTACAATGTCCACCAGATATCAGGTTGCAAGTACCAGATCAGAACAACCGGGCCCTCATATCTCTTTTCGTAGCTCGAGACTGCGACCGATGCCTAACCCTCATGAGCAAGGCAGTCTTCACTCTGCATAGTTCTCGTACAATCGTGAATACCTTAACATCGAAATGCTCCACTTTATTCTCCGCTGATAAGACGAGCGAAACATCACAATGTTGTCAGAAGGATGAGTGTCGACAACGTCCCAGAGCAAGTACAGTAGGACGGGTATCGGTACCGATCGCCGAGGTGCAGCACCATACAACAGCTATTCGGCCACAAGCTTCATGCAATCGCCCTTCACGCACATCATGTTGCAGCACTCACGCTCGCTGGGTAGACGAAGTTCACGGTACTTCAACACTGGCATACACACAAGCGCCACAGTGAGTTCACGTACCGAACTCGCTGGCGTGAAGACCTGCTATCCGCCCAGACCTCATCTGAGTCCTAAAACAGCATACACCGCAAGCAAGATCACTCGAATGGCTTCGTCAAACACGATCAGCAGCGTCAAAGGCGACGGCTACACCTTGGGCGTGCTCGCTTGTGGCACCATGGGCAATGCAATTCTCGGCGGCATTTTCCAGTCACTGAACGAACAAGACAAGCTTCACCAAAGCAGTGAGGAACGAAAAATTATTCCCAACAAATTTGTTGCCAGTGTACGAAGACCTGAAGGCGCCCAGAAAGTCAAGCAAGAACTTGGTCATTACTCTCAGTTCGAGAAGCTGTCCATCTATCAGAATGATAACACCAGCGCAGCGAAAGAATCAGATGTTGTTATCCTTGCATGTGCACCAAACAAGCCTGCTTCGATTCTGCAGTCGCCTGGAATGAAGGAAGCACTTTCGGGCAAGCTCTTGATCCATATTCTGGCGGGAGTGTCAGTGAAGGATATCCTGGAACTACTTCACGACACTACTGCACCTGAGACCTCGCAGTGTACCATAGTGAGAACCCTACCGAATGCAGCTGCAGCAGTGAGACAAAGTTGCACAGTCGTCGCAACCTCAGACCCGG
Organism: Cercospora berteroae; assembly: GCA_002933655.1. NCBI lineage: Eukaryota > Fungi > Ascomycota > Dothideomycetes > Mycosphaerellales > Mycosphaerellaceae > Cercospora > Cercospora berteroae. The sequence continues at coordinate 29,160 of PNEN01001735.1, forward strand.
CTCTTACGCCAGAGCATGATGCGATTGTCAAGTGGATCTTCAGCCAGGTCGGCCGAGTCATCTACCTCCCTGAATCCCAAATAAACATCGCAGCTGTCCTCGCAGGGGCTACTCCTGCCATGATGGCAACTCTCATTGATGGCATCGCGCAAGGTGGCATCGAGCTTGGGAGTCCGATGAGGGAAAGCTACGAAATGGCGGCACAAGCTATGATCGCACCTGGCACGCTGGTCGTCAAAGGGGCGCATCCAGCTCAGGTTCGAGATAGCTGCAGCTGCCCTGGTGGGTGCACTGCTAAATCACTGGCAGTGATCGAAGAAGGCGCTGTGAAGGGAACTCTCGCAAAGGCAGTTCGGGAGGGCGTAGCCGTCGCTGAAAAGTTGGGTGCGAAGAGTGACTAGAACATCATTCACAGTGATGGTATAAGTTTCCGTGCCGGCCTTGAGACAGAGCATACACGATGCAGACAAGGCGTGGAAGTGGCAAACATGTCTCAGTCGCAGACTTACAGGTATGAAACATGCAGAACAACGCCAAATACATTTACACAAACAAGGCCACGATGAAAACATGAGCCTTCTCACCAAGAATTCCGTTCGGAGGTCAGAACTTTCCTCTTCGATCCTCCATAGCCAGGGATTTGCTCGCCCACAGCCATCATCAAGCACCAGCATCGCCAACACCCCCAAAACCATGCCCGAAACACGATCCGAAAAATTCGAATGCACCAGCTGCTACGAAACGCTCTCAAAATGGTGGTTTCCCGACCAACCACTCGCCGCCGGCTGCGAACACAAAATCGACATCTGCATCAAATGCCTTCAAAAATGGATCACCATCTCTATCGACTCTCAATATCAGCCACGAATTCTTTGTCCACATGTAGGCTGTGATGCGAAGCTCGAAGGCGAACAAGATTTGGAACGTCATGCGAAGAAGTCAGATTGGAACCGAATTGGAGCGCGTATAACCATCATCAACATTGGAAAGTTGGGGGCGCCGGCGGACAGGAATGCGCTTGGGCAGATGGGCGGGGAGGATAGATTGAGTAGGGAGTTGATTGGGAGAATGAAGAGGGAAAGGAAAGTGGTGGAGTGTTTGAATTGTTTGTGTGAGATTGAGAGGGAATTCGATGTTGGGAGGTTTAGATGTGGGAGGTGTCTTTATGAGCAGAAGTGGGAGAGGAGTGAGTTGAAACGACAAGGCTTGGCGCAATTGATGGGCGAGACTGGGATTACTTTGGCCACCTGATATTGCTCTCCTCTGCGTGGGAACTGGACTTTCAAAACCATAATGCTGATCAAATGAATATTCTATGTTGGAGATCTCCGTTTGGAAAGCACTCCCATCTCTTGGTATATGTGAAGCTTCTCTACCACGCCGTGATATCCTCGGCCTCAGCCTCTCCAAACACGCTAGCCTTTGCCTCTGCCTTCTCTTCTTCCTTTGGTGGCCAGTTCGCAGGTTCTCGTGCCATGATATCTGGCAATTCGCGTTTCATAAACTCCTTCAAAAAGCCATTGACCTGCTTGAATTCCAGCAAGAAAGCATCATGCCCATCCGGACTATCGATAGTCTTGAGTTCTGCATTGGGAATGGCAGCAGCAAGTTGCTCCTGTTCCTGGTAGGTGAAGAGTCCATCACTCTGAATGCCGAGGACGAGAGTTGGCTGCTGAATCATAGCCAATGCAGCTCGAACTTCTTCTTCGGTTGGAGAGCCAGTAGTGTCGGTCCTACTACGAGCCACATCGTGTGTGTCCAACTTTCTGGTGATGGCGATGTAGCAATTTGCATCAAAACGCTTGATGAACTTCTCGCCCTGGTATCGCAAGTAGGACTGAGCAGAATAGTAAGTTGGCACTTTTCTTCTGCTTGGCTTGACTTCGACTGGGATCTCTTTGTCACCGGAGAATTGCGGATCTTGGACTGTCACAAACTGCTCCTGTGGCTGTAGCGAGTCAACGCTTGCTGTCAGGTCGCTATCAGGAATCTGCGCTCGGGAGTGCCGTCTACTCGGGTGCTGTCTTGGACTTCCGGCATTTCGATGCCCTTCGTTGTGAGTGTAGAAGTGCTCTTCGCCGCCCTCGTCTCTCACTGGAGTTCCTGGTCGCTGCATGGCATTGATGCCTCCTTTGGCTTGCCTAGGATCCGGATGTTTTCTGCCGAATCGGCTCTCGAAGCTATCTCTGGAGCGATAGGTAAGAAGTGCGCTCATTCTCGCAGCACCCAGACCACTGGCAGGTGGATCGTCGAATGGATAGTAGCCATCATCGTACTTCGGGTCCGAGTAGATACTCTGCCTCTGCGCCTCACCCCAGCTGATGCCCCACGCACTGTATCGGGCAGACGTCGCGATCGGTATAATGCTCCTCACATAGTCTTTCCCGAAGTAGGCAAATTCCAGCACGAGCATGCCGCCCATGCTTCCTCCAATCACTGTCGCGATCTTCTTCACGCCGAGGTCATCGAGCAGAATTTTGAAGAGATTCACGTCGTCTCTTATCGTCGTGAGCGGGAACTCCGGGCCATAGTGTCCTTCCTCTTTCATGCCATTTTTCGCTGTCACCGGGCTAGCACTTCCATATGGACTTCCCAAGCTATTGAAGCAGACGATGAAGAAGCGGGACATGTCGAATGCTCTGCTCTCCTCGCCATTCGGTCCCGGGCCTCCGAGAAGAGGTCCCCACCAATCCTGGACATCGGCTGAGCCTGTCAGGGCATGGCAAATGACCATGGCATTGTCGGCTCCGGGCGATAGGTTGCCGTAGGTTTTGTATGCGACTGGGACATTGTGGAGCGTTGCGCCGGATTCGAGTGTGAAGGATGGGATGATGGCGATGTCTTGGTTCGGTATCAGTGTGACAAAAGGGTTCTCGGTTTGATCGACAGGCTTGGTGCGCTCTACATAGCGGATGTCAGTACTTCGCAGATCTATGGCGGGGTCGTGGGAAGTGGGATGTACTGAATTGGTGAGTTTTGTGGTCGGAGGCGTGAACCAGTCCATTGGGGGCAGTCGTCATCGTTGAAGGTCGGTCAAATATGGCATGGGCTATGCCGAGATGTGTAGAGAAGATCAGAGGAAGGGGAGGACACAGATGCAGTGGTATGTAGGCGGACAGCGAAAGAGTCACTCCATTGACTCAAATTTCCCACGCTTTTGCCGATCTCGCTGTGAAGCTCTCTGACGCCATCGCCCAAACCACCAATGGCGACACCTACAACTATGTACTTTAGACGAGGTATTGATGATCCGGCTGAGGTAATCGACATTGCCTTCCATCTGCCGACTTGCAAGAGTAGGCGATGATGGAGGAAATACGGGGACATGGGCGGAGTTGTACACAAGACAAATTGACCCTTGTTCGGAGATCCCACTTCATCTCATGCGAGGCGGATTGCACTCCCATGGCATCGAGACTACACATGCACCGGAGGTGTACTCAGCAACCGTTCCGCCATTGCCACCAGTGGAGCTCGCTCTGGTACGCAGTATGCAGGGCGGGAGAGTTTGTGCCTCAGGCATTCTGAAAGCTCCGAGCGTTCTGGAACATCCGGCAACTCCTATCACAAGCCACGTACCTCTGCGGAGCTTCATCACCCGCGTTTGTGATTCACCTCGCCCAAACTTGCACTCGGTTCTGGCTCAGCTTGCTACTTCTCTTTTGGCAGTCGGCCCATCCAGCGACAGCCACGGCGTCGCCTGCGTCCGCGGCCAGCTCGACGCCGAGAACGGCTGAAAGAGTATGCCGCAAGTAACATTGCCTCCGGCCTTGGGATTGTTGGCAAAGCAGGACCAACTTCGCTTACCTGCGCATTACGAACTGCAAAAACAAGAACGCGTTGCAGACTGGCCTGTGTCCGACTCCAAGCAATAATAGCCATTCCCAAGCTGCGGCAACTCTGGAAGGGAGGTGAAAGTCAGCGAGCAAGATTGAGTGGCGTCTCGGCCTTCCCCATCCGTGCTGCTGCCCCTTATGTTCGTGGCATAGCGCCACGTGTCTGGCAAGGCCATTGCTCTAGCGCCAACCAAACGGTCGACATACGGACACTTGCCGTAATGAGAAAGGGCTTCATCCTTCGGGGCGCGCGCGCTCACCCAGTCTCGAGCGGCTAGACACGTCCTCACGGCTGTATACTTTCAAGGCGTCGACAAGCGTCGAGCCTGGGAATGAGGATATGCAATGTACACGCGAGAGGCTTGAAGTATGCACGCATGGGCCATGCGTTACCAGAATGCCATAAACGCCCGTCCAACTCTTCGTCGCGCGGTGGCTCGACTCGTCACTCTCTACCTCCTCCCTCACGACAGTCCCATCCGCCAACATGTTGTTCAGCACAGTCCTGGTTGCCCTTCTCCCCGTCGTCGGCGTTCTTGCAAACCCAGCCTCCAAGCCAGACAGTTGCACGAGCGGGCCCATCAACATCAACGGGCGTCAATGCGTGCGTAGCTGCAACTACGAGTTCACAAGCGGCAGCTACAAGAACAACTATCAATCCTGCTACGACGATTGTGTCAAGGCCTGTGCCAAAGATTCGAAATGCCTGAGCGCCAAATGGAGCAAGAAGACCCACAAGTGTTACTATAACGCAAACCCATCTCCGTATTTCGAGAAGACTGGCAAAGGCCATGGTGTGAAGTGTGCCAAGTGAGTCCTCCCTGGAATCCTACATTACATGCACCTCCGTTGCAGCGAGCTGACATCGGATTAGGCCAGCTCCAAGGCTTCCGACTTGCGACACTAAGAGCCGCTCCTGCGATGGCGGCTGCTTCTGCGACTTCCGCGTTGGTGCGGAAGGCGGCGCATGCAACGGCTTCAATGGTGACTGCTCTGGCCACTCCAGCTGTAACTCCGACAAGGACTGCCCATCTGGTCGCGCTTGTGTCGACGTGGGATGCAACACTGGGTACAGCAAAGGCACATGTTCTTCCTTCACCGAATGCTTGAACAACAAGGGACCACGTTTCTACCCTGGTTCCAGGCAATGAGCGACATTAGGGGCACAACCAGTGGTTGAGGGTGCGTGATTGGGATCAGGAAGGAGGGAGCTGTTGAGGGACTGAGGCACAGTCGTAAGGCAATCCCTCTGCAAGGTGTTGCGCCAAGCTTCTTGGTCGTTGCTAAACTTAGGCATGCATGCTGTGCCGCAATGGGCGGGTAAAGTTGATTCAGTACATGATTCTTACGAAGTTATGAGACAAATGTCCAACTGCATCGCAACTAGTCAGAGCATCGGTATTGTCAAAAACTTAATCAACTTCTAATCACTATGAATGAACTCCGCAAGAACGGCGCAGCCGAAGTTATCGCATGTCCAGACGCAAGCCGTTCCCGAAACGGCGCCTGGCTGCTCGACACAGCCATCCCATTCGAGACTATGATAACCGAAATGCTCGCTGCAGAGCCCTCTCGCAGCCCAGCGGCTTGTATGCAAGAACTTGGAGCAATATGGGACGAAGATTGGTACGATCGTTTCGAGAGATTCGCTGCGTACAACTCACCCTCATTCTGTCGAGACGCAACTCGTTCAACGACAGGCGAATGGATTCTGCCCGACCATGTATCCGTGGAGACATTGATCCCGAAAATAAAGTCTCGAGAGCCGTTGCTGACCACTGCCGAGTGCTTCCAAAAGCTCAATGCCGCATGGAACGACCCTGGTGAAGGAAAGGACTGGGCTGCTGCTCGTGAATCCCATAGTATCATGATCCATCTCTTCTTGGATCCTGTCAAGACCAAGCGGGAGCGCTCTGATAGAACGGAAAGGGACGAGGATGGGAATGTTATAGATCCCCAAACTGGTGTGGACTACCTCGGAGCGTGGGGCATGACGATGAGGCAAAAGGCTGCTGCAGATAGGTTGAAAGAGGCGCATTCAGAGTGGGAATGGTCAAAGTGTTACGCAGAAGCTGGAGGCGTCTGGAGGTGGCGAGTATAACATCAGGAACTTGTCATGTCAAAGTATTAGAGCTAATCATGTGAGCAGACTATAGGCGTGTAGAAGACGAAGGCGGAAGGACTGCTGAGGAAATGGTCGACTCGGATGGAGATCAGTCAATCTGTGCCGAGCATGATGAACGGCAGATCCATTTACAGCATATGCTGGCTCTTCGTCGCCAAGAATCAGGTGTTGACTCCCCAAAGATATGATCATGAAAAGGAACCGAAGCATCGACTTGGGATGTGACGCTTGCAATGACGATCGTAGGTATGGGTTCTGTAGTCCACGGCTTTCTTTCGATATATATTCTGGGCATCGTGCTTCCTGGCTGAAGCAATGTACGCCGTGGAAGGCATGAGTCATGAAGTAAAATCTTGTTCTGTCGTTCTGCTGTTGCGACGGGCTCATGATCCTGCTTCTTTCGCCTCGTCTTGCTGAAGCGCTGCTAAAGCTCCACTTGACACTTCTGCTTTCGTACCACGGGGAACATCTTTGATGATCCGGGCCGGATTACCAGCCACAACTTTGTAGGGAGGAACATCCTAGCATTAGAGACATCAGTATAATATCCAAAGTTGGTGAGTCCGAACATGGGGCAATCGATACCTTCGTCACTACACTTCCTGCACCCACTGTGCAACCCTGTCCGATGGTAACGCCAGGCAAGATAATCACGTTTCCGCCTAGCCAACAGTCCTCACCAATGTTGATCTCACCGCCCAGCTCTGGTCCTTGAGTACCATTACGAACCTCAGGATCAAGAGGGTGGGTGCCACTGTACAACGACACATTGCTGGCGATCAAAGTTCTGGAGCCAATTCGGACCTTGCATGTGTCCAGGATCGTGCAATTGAAGTTGATGAAGACATTCTGGCCAAGTTCCACATTCGTACCGTAGTCAATACGAATGGGTGGTTCAACCCAAGCATCGTCAGCGAAGAGTTCTTCGTCCTCTTCTCTTGTTTCTGCTTTGGGCGGGAGTGGAGTTGTGTCGCCGACTATACTAGATGAGGTGAGCGAGATGGTTTCGATGAAATGCTTCTTTCGCATACGGACTCTCTCCACAGTTCCACTTGGCGTCTTCTTGTCACCTCGCCGGCATTATTATATCGATTGCAAGCTTGGGTGCATCGCCGGCGGCCGTTGACCATTTCTGGCGTGAATGCATAATAGAGCTCGCCGCGAAGCGCACGGCTTTTGTTCTCTGACATAGCCATTCTGACTGATATAACAACTTTGTTTGTGAATGTTCCAGACACAGATTGGGAAATGTATGTCAACGTAGCGCGCACAGTTGCGGCGAGTACGATGGCACCGGGGCCGGGTGAGCTGTGGCTGTGAAGCTTTTCGGCCCGACAGTCTTGCCGATGCAGTCGCCATACTTGCCCGTTTCAGCTTAAATCAACTAACTTCCTGCAACAACAACACCATGTCGCTCAAGTACGGCCTCAATGTAAAGAAGAAAGGTGCACCGCCTCCCAGGCGGACGCTCCTCGATGACGAAGATGGGGACGATCAGCCTCAATCCGCTGGGCCAACCGAGGTCGCTGTCGAAGAGATCAGTTCTTTTGGCCGCAGCACCAAGCCACCACCTCAATCAAAACCTGCTCCTGGTCTCACGAAACCACCACCTAAGAATCCTCCGAAACGGTTGAACGACGAAGATGATTCTCGACAAGACCTTTCTGCCTTGCGAGCAGCGCAGAACAAAGTCAAGGACGCCCAGGAAGTGGATGCCGCGATTTTCGACTATGATTCCTTCCACGATGCGAAGACCTCAGTGACAGAGGCCAAAAAGGCTGCGCAAAAAGAAGATGCGATTCTACGAAAACCGAAATATATCAACAATTTGCTGGAGTCAGCTTCGAGACGGAAACAGGATCAGCAGATCGCGAAGGAGAAATTGTTGCAGAAGGAACGAGAGGCCGAGGGAGACGAGTTCGCCGACAAGGAGAAGTTCGTGACGGGGGCGTACAAGGCGCAGCAGGAGGAGACTAGGAAATTGGAGGAGGAAGAGAAGAAACGAGCCGAGGAAGAGGCGAAGCGAAGGGGCAACAAGCTTGTGGGAGGGATGGCGGGCTTTTACCGCACGATGATGGATCAGAGTGAGAAGCAACATCAGGAAGCAGTGGAGGCCGCCGAGAGAGCGGAGAAAGAAGGTGTCAAGATTGGCGAAGGGGATCGCAAGAAGACGGACGCTGAAATTGCGGAAGAAGCGAAGGCGGCAGGGAAGAATATCCATGTCAACGAGGAAGGTCAAATTACAGACAAGCGAGAGCTGCTATCTGCTGGGTTGAATATCGTACCGTCTGGCAAAGGTTCCGATCGACGAGGGGCAGATCATTTGAAGAGCTCGAATCGACCTGCGCAGTCGGCCTTTCCGTCAAGGAACAAGGATGTTCAACAGGCTACGAGAGAAAGACAGAGTAGGATGATGGAAGAGCAGATTGCTGAACGACAAAAGCGACAGCGTGAGGAAGAAGACGCTGAACGGGAAAAGCTGGAGAAGGCAGCCAAATCGACCAAGACTACTGCGGACGTGAGCGATGCGAAGGCGAGATACCTGGCGCGGAAAGCAGCCAAGGAGAAGGAGAAGAGTGGTGTCTGAAGGACGGTCTTGTGCGATCGTTGAAACTCGGGTGATCTCTGATACCTGTGCTCGACGGGGGTACAGCGTCATGGTCCTTTCCTGGATTGCGCATGGCGACTATGTCACAGCCTTGAGCCAACAGTACTCCTTCTGCGACTCACTCGAATCCTCTCGGACGCAGGCACCTTCCATTTCGTCTCTCGAGTGCTGAGATCGTGGAAGGTAAAGCTTCTCCTCTCGCCAGCCTCACAACTCCGGCATTGACGAAAGTCTCTAGTAGCCTTGCTACTATGTCCTCTGGCAGCAACGATCGGGTCTTCGGAAGCGCCCAATTCAGCTTCGGTCCCCATCCTGCACTCCTGAAGTTTTGAGACTGACCTCGGTCGAAACTTCGGAAAGGTATCCCTTCTTATCGCAGGGCTTGAGCCATCATCAAGCCGCTGTTCCCAGCACCGGTGACCAGGCTAGGTTCGACCATGGCTCAAACGAGGCAACGACCAGAGGTTGGAAGTGGTCGCGCCTTGGAGCCGCGTATGCATTGTTTCCGAAGGGCCTGTGTGAGGTAGCAGCCATGATGATCCACGTGTGCTGGCCCGTACGCATGAATGTTCATGTCTGCGTAACGATGTAGCACGAAATCAGCCGCAACCGATATGCGTTTCCGCTCGCTCTGCAATGGGTTACATCCGACGCATATGACCAAGCTTTGCGACCATGTTTGCATCTCATGCACCACAAGGACAGGTACTTTGTCCAAGTGCAAGCATCGGCCGTATGACAATGAATGCTTCAATGCCACTCAATCGATGTCGTCCTCTATCTCAGCAGATTTCAGGCCACGATCGAATGTTGTAAAGCCAGTGGGCAACCAGCGACGGTAATGATATTTGAAGACGGCCTTGCCATGAATCAGTGCCAGCGGAATTGGTCCATAATGTCTGGAGTCGCGAGAGTGCGCAAGATTGTCACCAGCCACCCAGCAATGACCTTCTGGTACCTATCACATGTTAACTTCGCAGAATAAATTGGCAATGAACATCGCTGTGCTCCTACCTGAATCATTGCATCACTCTTGCCAGGTGTATCCATCAGTACGAAGTCACCTGGCATTCCCACCACCCTTTTGAGGCCATACTCATCTTTGATGGGTATCTTGAAACTGACCAGGTCACCTATCTGGATGCCTCGTCCTCGCCTGTAATATCTACTGAGGCACACCAGATCGCCAGTGTAGGCAAATGTTGGCAGCATAGACTGTCCATGGCAGTCATCAATCACGTAGAAGTAGTTCGTGAAGACATGGTAGCCGAGTAAGAATGCGGTGGCATACATCATGGAGGGCAGAGGGTTGGCTCTCCGCCAGTTGGTTGCTGTCAAGTAGTCCCATGTTTTCACTAATGGTGATTTGCTTCCGTTGCTGAGCTTCGCGCGTGTGTTCCTGGATGATGTCGATGTGATGTTGCGCAAATGCCGCACCGTGGGCTGCGATAAACCTCGCCGCGATAATAGACGAGCGGAAAGCATGGCTAAAGACCTGACATGCTGTCGTGCAATAAGCTGTAAGGAGGAGACGCGGACATGCGCCGCGGGAATCTGTACAGTGAACTTAGAGTTTGGCTCGGCAGAGTCTTCCGAGCGCGCTAGCAAGGATTTGGCAGATAGTCCAAAAGTTCTTGCTCGAGAAAGAAGCTGCACTGCTCTGCACCACGATTTCACTCGAATCTCTCGTTCCACAGGCGATTCGACACAATGGCGAAAGCACTGAAACTTAAAGCTGCGCTCGACAGGCAAAAGGGCGTCGATCACAAACTCGAAAAGCAAAAGAAGAAGCAGAAAGAGGCAGAGAAGCGCAAGCGAGCGAAGCAGTCAAAAAACGATGCTGATGAAAGCGATGAGGAGGAGGGAGATGAGGTTGACTTCTCTGCACTCGAGAATGTTCTTGCCGGTGCGGAGGTTGTTGAGGTCGACGGCGAGGCAAAGGTGGACAAGAGACAGAAACCCAAAGCGGGCAACCGCAAAGAGCGAAGAGCCGCCATGCTTGCCGCCAAAGCAGCTGTTGAGGCAGAGGAGATAGCGAATGGCGGCAAGAAGGAAGAAGATGCAGAAGGGTGGGAGACCGACGAGAGCGAGGACGCGGAGGACGCGAACGGCGGCGGTGAGATTGGCCCACTGTCGGATGAATCTGAGTCGGAGTCTGAAATCGAGAACGACGCTGCTGAGGACGACAAAGAGAATGATGAGGACGAGGAGGATATCCCGCTATCAGACCTCGAATCACTGGCGTCCGAAGACAAGGAAGACGTTGTGCCACACCAGCGTCTGACCATCAACAACACGGCCGCTCTTGCACGATCATTAAAGTCGATCGCACTGCCTGCCGACCTGCCATTTTCTGCTGTCCAAGCGATCACGTCTGAGGAGCCTGTCCAAATCGCAGATGTGGAGGATGATCTGAACCGCGAGCTCGCCTTTTACCGACAATCACTTAACGCAGTCGCAGCCGCGCGCTCGAAGCTGAAGGCTGAAGGAGTGCCGTTCAGCAGACCGACCGACTATTTCGCTGAGATGGTGAAGTCAGAAGAGCAGATGGGCAAGGTGCGAGCGAAATTGCTAGATACAGAAGCGAGGAAGAAGGCAAGCTCGGACGCGAGGAGGCAAAGGGATCTCAAGAAATTCGGCAAGCAGGTCCAAATTGCGAAGCTGCAGGAGAGGCAGAAGGAGAAGACAGCGACGTTGGACCGCATTCAGACTCTCAAGCGAAGTAAGTCAAAGTGCCGCTCTCTGCAGTTGTATTGTATTATGCTGACCCGTTACAGAACGCCAAGGCGCAGATCTCGCAGCCAACGAGGACGATCCATTCGATGTCGCGCTGGAAGACGCCGCCACTACTGCTGCAAAGGACAAGGCAGAGCGAAGAGCTCAGGGTGATGGACCGAACAGGAAGCGACAAAAGAAGAATGAGAAGTTCGGCTTTGGTGGCAAGAAGCGATTCTCTAAGAGCAACGATGCCAAGTCGACCGCAGATGATCGTGGATATTCGGTGAAGAAGATGAAGGCTGGCAGCAAGCGACCAGGCAAGAGCAAGCGTGCACGAACATAGCGTAAGGTCAGAAGGTGGTGCAAAAATGTGCTTGTATGGGGATTTAGCGAGGCGTTCGGTACGTGAAAATGCACAGTCAATTGGAATAACGCCATGATCTATGGCGTTCTGACTACCAGATCCACGTCGTTCCCCGATTTCTGCCTCTCTTCACGTCGCTGCAAGGCGATCGGTAACAGGTTCCATGCCTGCGTGCATTCCCCTAAGCTGGAGCTGCGGAAGCCCCTAGGATGCCTTGGTACACACCAGCTTGCGAGACTTCCAGTGCTTGGCCTGGCATTCCTTCGAGCAGTACTTCCTCTCCTTGCACTTGGAACAGACCAACAAAGCTCTGCCACCATTGCTATGGGTAGCCTGGCAATCCGCAGCCCCACAGACTTCATGGTCGTCCTTCTCAAGCGCGTGGGCTGCCATACGTGCTTCGATTTTGGCAACGAGACGGCTGCGTAGCAGTCAGTAATTGCAACAGTCGAGCTTCGAAGAGTTTCAAAGGCATACCTGTCGTCGGGGCCCTTGAACATGCCATGCGGTGCAGGTACATTCATACCACCACCACCACAAAGGTTGTTGGCCGTCTCGAGCAGACCAGGAGAATCCAAGTGCCATGGCTCGCCCTTGGAGCTGCCAGGTCCGTTCAGAGCGGCATCCATTTGAGTGAGCGCATCTGGCATCAGACCGCATTTGGTGAGCATCTTGCGCATGTTCTGGAGCGTGGCAGGAGAGAGCTTGCAGCCCAGCGTCATGGCGCCTGCGATCCACAGTCAGCTTGTCATGGCGGTGACCCGACGGATCTGTCGAGAGGTAGCACCAAATGATAACTCACAAGCTCCAAGCAGAACGAAGGCATAGCCAGAATCTGGATACTCGTACTTTGGACGCGTTCCGAAAGCTTTGGCTTCCCACTTGTTCAATGCACTGTCGAGCGGCGACAAGCCAGTCGCAGCATCTGGGGTCTCGAGGTGCTCTCGGACAGCTTCGACGTCTGATGGGCAGTACAGGCTGGAGTAGAGCTCAGAATGAGCGTCCTCCGAGGTCGACTCCTTGTCCCATGACTTGGCCTCCGCAGCATTCTGAAGCTTGTCAAGACCGCATTCGGCGCTCAGGTCGGCGACGATGTCGTAGTCTTAATCGGACTGGAAGCGTCCATAGCCCCAGGCGCCCATCTTGGCAGGCAGTGAGCGATGAAGCGGAGATTGGTGAGACGGAAGACGCGGACGTGAAGACCGCGAGAGCGAATCGAAGGTGAGTCACGGAGGACAGCAAACGCGCGAATTGCGAAGCGTTCAACGCTCTTGCCTTCTTCGACCGGGCAGCACACGAAACTTGCGCGCGCACGTTGCAAAAGGGACGTGTCGTGCGGCACTTTGCATATTCCTCGCAAACCTGCACACCGCTTCCGCCAACCGGCGCCTCACAACGAAGAACGGTCCGCCGCGTGTGTTTCGCTCTGGCCATTCCATCCGGTGCCTCGTCGTGCTCGAGCCACACATCAACACTCCAGCCACGTCGATTTCTGCGTGTCCACCAGATCGACCGAGCGTCGTTCAGCGACTCAATTTTGCTCCATTGTACGGAGGTCCATACCTAAGAGAGATGGTGTGGAAGACTGACGGTGATCAGGCTCGTCCCGGGGGTCGCACCACCAAATCCAATCATGGGCGGCTGGTCGCTGCAGCTCTTCTCCTGTGACATGGACCTAGCCTTCATCGAGCATCTCAACGAGCGCTGTGGTCTCGTCGATCTCGAAGAAACGTACGGCAAAACCATACCTCCTGATCACGAGACCGCTGTCCGTCAACGCAAAAAGGAGCACGTCATGTTGGCCCAGACTCCAGAAGGCAAGCGCTTCGACGAGGGCGAGTTCGACAAGGACCAGGTCAACTTCTCTGTTCTAGGCCCTTTGTGCACCCACCTAGAATTCGTTCGTCGCCACGTGGATACCACTGGAGGCTTCACGGCCGAGATGGCGGATCTCCGCAAGAAATGCCTCCAGTCTCGTCGAGGAGTGTCGATGGGTCTCTCGGATCCCTATGGGCCCGCATACAGGTTGTGCCTGTTGGGAGCCTGCGGCATGACTCTCGGCGTCAAGATTTCCGATGACGAACGCAACGCGATGCGAAAACACTACCAGGACTGTGGACTCATGCGTGATGCAGTGACTCAGCTCGGTGCTGCACTCGATAGCGACATTGGTTATGTGGTGAGTATCTCCGAATCCCGCCGCCTGTTCTCAATGCTGCTCTGAAATGAAGCGGACACTGACTGGCCACAGAACGGCGTCCCCTGGGACTTTGGTTCTCTTCGCCACAACGATATGACTGTGCCGGCAAAAGAAGACTTGATTTTGCCTGGTCTCATGAACAATATCTGGTAAGCCATCAAAAAAATTCATACCATGAACCTTCAAATTGACTTCTCGCAGGGCTCCAGATCATGGTCGTCGAGATGACGAGATGGAGGTTATGTGTCGAGGCATCGTCGACGAGATCGAGCACAAAGGACATCGCCCAACTGTCGACGAAATGACCACGATCATGGCCTGTGCGCTTTTCAAACCCCTCTCGACTCCGCGCACTTCGATCTCCTCCACCAAAGCCGACGCCGACATCGACTTCTGGCGACCAATAGCACAGAAGTACGTGGCCGAATTGGCTGAACAAGATGCTAAAGCGTTGGAACGCGGCAAGAAGATCTGTGGCAGTTGTGGCGTCAACACCAAGGCAGACGGATCGCCCCTGCTGGTTTGCGGCAAGTGTAGGCAGCGCTGGTATTGCTCAGCAGGTTGTCAGAAGGAGGAGTGGAAGGTCCACAAGAAGATCTGCGGTCCTCTCAAGAAGGTGGACCCAATGCGATCCATGGTCTTTCTGATGCGCTGAGCTATCGCCACCACCTTGAAGGACCCCTATAGGCGTTCCGAGCGTATCGGCCTCGGGACCATGCCTGTCATGCTGAGGCACCTTGGGCGTGACATTGGAGACCAAGACGCCGGGACCACTTGCATATCTGTCCGTTTCTTGTTCGGCAGCAAATGCGTTCACTCCTTTCTGCCTTTCTTTCTATAATTCTCGTCACCTGCTTCGCAAAATTACATTAGACCTCAACAAGCTTTGCAAGACGAATGGCACAGCATAGGGTATCTTCCGTGTAATCCGCCATACCATGTTTGCACACCATTGGTGTGCTCAGGCATGCTTGCAAATTGCCCAAACAATTACCAGAATACAAGCTTTGAATGCGCCTCTGCAAAATTGGAATTTCGTGTGCACGTGAAGCTTAGATTAGCGGGCAGGACACATGCGCAGCCAACGCTCGAAGCATTGAAAAGGTTCGCTTTCATCGATGCTGTACAGAATGCTCTCAAGAATACAAAATGCTCGCTCTTTCAATCGTTCTTGTTCCGACTGCCACTTCTTCGAGCTCCTGCCTGGGAAGGGCCCAACAAGTCCTCAGGAATATCGTTCCAGTTCTCGGTCCTCGTTGCCTGCTGCGGCTGCCGTCTTTGTGACTGCGAACCCTCGTCACTACTCGTGTCATAATCCGTTACGCCATTATCATCTAGTTTCCTCTTGTCAAGCGACTGCATCTGCATGCTAGGACTGCCGTTCCTCGGCGGTCCTGCCGTTGCGTTCCTAGCCTGATCGACAAATCCCTGGCCAGGAGTCCATTTCGGCCGGGGCGGTGGAAGCCATGCTTGTTGGCTTGCCTCGCGATTCCACATGGCGTCTTCTCGCATTCTCTGCTCGCGCTCTCTTGCGATTCGATCCTTGGCTTCCCAAAATGTGGGGCTGACTTCCCAGCTCCAGCCGTCGCCAGTGGTATTCAAGAATGGCAACGGCCACTTCCACGGTACAGGCCCCATGACATGCTGCAAGTTGCGTCTCCACCCAAGATCGAATGCATTAGGTAGGCGTTCTGAGTCCAGTTCGTCTTGGTAGTTGTTGTATCGATCGCGCTCTCGTTGAGCTTCAAGTGAAGCGTAAGATCTGTGCAAGCTCTGCTGTGCGGGCGACGAGCTGGCATTACCGCTTGCCGCAGGTGGAAGAGGGGATGGTGTTCGGGTGTTTGGGCCAGACTCGCCTTCCTCAGGACGCAGAACGCCGGGTAGCGCGTTGGCGTGTATTTCCTTCAGGCGGTCAGTGAGAGGCTGGTGCTCCCCAGTCACTACTGCATTCGTGATAGGAGTCTCGTCCTGTGCCAGATTGTGCCGGTTCGGATCCTGGAATTGGCTTTCCATGCTCTTCTTCAGCGTACTCAAATATCTCGTCTTCTCCAGACTTTCGATGGTGGTCTGCCCAGACAGAACCAAGTATATGTGCCAGCCCGTGAACCCAGATAGAACAAGTCCGATGATACCACCCAGCACAGACAAGAGGATCGTGTTGACAACGATCATGCCCTCCATATTCTGCACGCGATCGTTGAACTCCTCCCACACCCACCACGCACTAACCGCAAAGCACGACCAGCAGAACAGGCTCGTGTATATTAAGAATAGCAGAAAAGCTTTGTAGTTCCTCAAGCCCACACAAGTTGCCAGCCAGGGGCAATGATGGTCCATTTTCAGAACACATTGTCCGCACGTAGAGCAATGGTGTGTTCGATCTGGCTTGACGCATTGACACTTCTTACAGAATCGTGGTTTGCCCGTGCTCTTCGCAGTCACGCTGTTGTGCATGCGCTCCCATTCCCCCGGAACCGGCTCCACTCCCTCCTCTTGTTGCCGCGCATAGTCGTTGTATTCATCATGAGTAGGCACACCCTGATAGTCGCCCTTTCTGCCTCTCTTTCCGCCCTGCGCATCTAAAGGCGATCCGGGAGGTGTGAATACGGCGATCGTGTAGCTGACGTTGGCCAGAGCATACAGCACTATTCCGAGCGCTGCTCGGAGATATGCGCCAAGATCGTCGCGGCCGATGAAGGAGACATGGCTCTCCACGTAGACAGCCCAGGTCGTGAGGCCGTAGACGAACACGAGAGGAAAGAAGGCGAAAGTGGTGCAGCAGCAGCGTTCCAGTTTCCTTGCCCACGACTTCGTCCTTCGATGGAAGGGCGGCGAACGACGCGAAGACGATGAAGGGTTGGCCAGCGTGGGCATGTCGGAGAATGAGGTTGATGTCATGTTTCTATCGCCAGAGTCGCGTCGCGTCGGCCATGGTGGTATTGCATTCGATTCGTGATGTGAATTGTCTGCCAGTCTGAGGAATAGATCTCGCTGTTTACTCCAGAGAGCGGTCCAGGAGAGATGCAGAGAGAAATATGGTAATGCCTTGATTAGCAACCAGGATCGACGTCGTGTCGCGTGGCGCTGCAGCCGACGCCAAGAATACTCCGGACCTCTCACCTCACCTTCTCCTTGCTCCGCGTAGCATCAAGAACACGACGTGAACATTCGATTGTGCACCGATTGTTCACTCCCCGGCATCGATAGCTCTACTTGCGACTCTGAAAATGTCATCCGATCTTTCAGCAAAAGTCGACAAACTCAACATCAACGCCGACTCCACCGTAAGTCGCAGAACACATGCTAGTAGGTATAGCTCACTCTGACACACAGAACAGACCGAAACCAAGCCTTCAGAGCTTGTCGCTGTCGTTGATGATCTGCTCAACCAGCTGAGTTCCAAGTTCAACAATGTCAGTACCGAAATGCTCGGCAAACTAGACGACATGTCGAAACGCCTCGATGCGCTAGAAGCCCAAATTCGTGCCGGAAATGCTGCTTCAGAAAGTGGTGCCGGAGATGAGAAGTAGTGTCGCGTCCAGTTATTTGAACGAAAGCAGAGCATAATGGGATGTGTGCAAGTTACGCTGTGGTTTCGCAGCTGTCGCACAGACGCTACTTTGGCAGGCTGAGGAAGAAACAGCGAGACACGAGAATGCGCTGATCATTGAGCCCCGCTGAGGGAGCCGATGATCAAGGAATGGAACAAGATCCTTCCCTGGCCTACTCCGGTGTGTGTGAAGATGCAGGCGTGCAAGCTGCAATGGAAGAAGCAAGAAGCTTCGTGGCCAGCGCCAGGGAGCCTTGGAGAAAGGGCACGATCTGCGCGATGGGCACGGATGTTTGATCTCATAGATCCTCCAAAATTTTGTCCGAGTTTGGCGAGCAGCATGGAAGTGACCAGCACACGAAAGCAAGACTTCTTTGACATGGTCAATGAAAGGACTTGAAAGTCGACGAGACAGGGAGTGCAGTCGCCGAGGGCGGAATTACAGCTATCTACAGAGATGGCTTAAACCTCGGCGAAGACTCTGAAGCAGAACATTATCATCAGGAATTCATCATACAGTCATGTACAGTACCATCCCCGCCATCCAGACGCGATCATCTGGCGACGGTCTTGCGTCTGACCAAGGCAATATACACAATCAATACTTTTGTCCGACGCCAATGTGCCCGCCGGGGTCAAATCGGCTCCTTACATTATCAGGCATGCTCGGCGCGGGCGCATGACTGCCAGGAAAGCCATCTGCTTTCGCTTGCATCTTCACCTTCTCCATCAATCTACCCACAGGTAGAGCAGGAGCTTCCACCTTCTTAACCATCTGCACTCTCATATCATCATCGTACGCATGTAAAGCGTAGTGTTCGCGGATCAGTCGCTGCGACTCAGGATGTGATGAAGCGTAGATCTTGTGCGTGCAGCCATCGAGCGCACAGACCCAAGTGTCCTCTTGCACAGGATCTTCCACCTCTGCGACGTCGTTTAGTCGGAGCGGCAAGTCAATATCACCACCACTCGAGTCAGGTGAGGTGGGGATATCAATCCCTTCATCGTCATGCGGTCGAGAATTGCGACGTTTTGGCTTTCTTCGTTGAAGGTCATCCAGATGATCCTCGCTTTTCCGTTTCCCGGGGATAGGTGAGGATGGAGGGTCAGGCTCGTCGTCTGAGTCTTCACGTTGCTGCTTGGGCCCTTTGCCACCGTTACGCGCCGCAGATTTACTAGCCTTGCTGGCGCGTGGCCGCAGCGAAGACTTGTTCTTCTGCTCTCTCGCTCGTATCTCCTCGTCGCTCTCTTCCTCCTTGGCTGGCGTTGCAAGGACGTCTGTCTCGACTGGCTCAGGATGCCGCCGCGTATGTCTTCCAGGACGGTTCTTTGGTGGTCCCATTGCCAGCGCAGGCTCGTTATCTTCCTGCACATCTTCCTGCGTATCTTCCTGTTCTGGTTCTTCGGGAAGTGCGTCGCTAGTCTCCGATGCGCTGTCCGGAGTCGTCACTTGAGGTGTTGCGTTCTTTGCTGGTCTGCCGCGTTTCCGTCTGACCGGTGCCGTAGAAGTTGCTGTTTCGGCGGACCGTTGTCGGGTCGTGCGTACTCTGCCCGGTTCAGCTTTAGTCTGAGGTGCAAGGTCCGTATCAACCGAGGTCTGCCTTGTTGAGCATGTTCTGCTTTGCCGCGATGGTATATTCGAGCTCGCTCCCGGTGCATTCTTCCTGCTATGTCTGGTTTTTGATGCCGGAACTTTATGCTCCACTGGTGTGTCTCGTCTCTTCCGTAACATGGCTACTGTGTCGGGGAATCGCTTGTACAGGTGCTTGCAAAGGGGATATTTAGTCCAGGGAATACCCTCTCTTCCAGCAAGCATCGAGCCGATGAGGAAGTCCTTGTGCTTGTATATCCGAGCCGAACCTTCCTCTACATCGTCCACGTCCAGCACGTCACGGGCATAGTTTTCGAAGACTTCCTGCGCGCTGTAATCCTTAAGCAGCGTCCTGTTCTTGCCCCGGCCTTCATAACGCTCTGTCTTGTATGCATCTGCGATGTAGTAGAGCACTTGCACCGCCTCGCACATCTCGTCGTATATCTTCTGGTATTTCTTGGCCGGATGCAGCCGGTGCCAACCTGCTTTGCCGGCTGCCCATATTGCGGACTGACCATCATCCTCGCCAAATGCAAACTGTCGCACATCTTGCAACTCTACCCTCGCCCGCTTCGGTTCGGTCTTTGGTGTGCGTAGGTACAGGTCGTACTCGTCCTCATCGAGCGGCTCGAGCTCACCAACGACGGTCACCGGGTGGCCAGCTTCTGCTACTAGCAAACTGACGAGGTCACGTTCGTCGCCAATCGCATGAACGAACGCTTTCGTCAAAGTGAACTCGTTCCAGTCGTCGGTGTCTTCCGCTGAGGGGTCGCGTGGGCGGAGCACCTCCACTTCGGGCATTGCTGGTGGCATTGTCGTAGTCGCGGGAGGTCAATGATGCATCAGCAGAACTGTGGTGTGCATGCAATCATTGTCGAATAGTGATAGTAGTTCGCGCTCGGACACAGCGTGAAGGCAGACGTGAGTTGACCGGCACCTGGGCGCGCCTTCCTGGTCACGATGTGCACGCTAAGATAAAGTTTAGCGGCTGCAGGGATCGGAGCCAGGTGCGCGGAGCTTGTGCTCGCGCTTTTCGGCGGGTCAACTCTGTCGGCGACATCAACGACACAAATCCCATGGGGGGTCGCCAATTACTCTTTCGCAGCCTCAAGCAAGCAATTCATCCCACAAGCAAACCCGTCCCAGGAATCGCCACCACCATGTCGGGCCCCATTCTGGAAGGCGTTCTCGGTACGGTATGGTTCCAATCCACATCATGCCTCGTCTTTGCGTTCTAATGATCACTCGCAGCCATCAACAAACCGCCCGGCATAAGCTCAGCTCAGGTCATCCGCGACGTACAGCAACAGTTCAATCCGTCCAAACTGTTTCGACCATGGCTCGATCGCGAGAGATCGAAGATCGAAAACGAGTCGCACAACCAAAGACAGAAACGCAAGGTGAAGTCGCGAAAGCTGAGAGATGTCAAGATGGGTCATGGAGGAACATTGGATCCAATGGCGACCGGTGTGCTCATCCTCGGCATTGGCAGCGGAACGAAAGAACTAGGCCATTTCACGACCGAATGCACAAAAAGCTATGAGGCCGTAGTCTTGTTTGGTGCAGCGACAGATACCTACGACACAGAAGGCAAGATTGTTGGGCGGAAGCCATACGATCATGTTAGTCGACAGGCAGTCGAGCAAGCGCTCGCCAAGTTTAGAGGCAAGGGTACGCAGAAGCCTCCGATCTTCTCCGCACTTCGAGTCCAAGGCAAGAGGCTGTATGAGTATGCGAGAGAAGGCATCCCGCTCCCGGAAGGTTTCGAGATTAAAGAGAGGCCCGTGGATGTCACTGAGTTGGAACTGACCGAATGGTATCCGGGAGGCACACATAACTGGCGTTGGCCTAGCACCGAAGCAGAAAGTGCTGAGAAGAACCTCGCGAGACAGGCTCTGCCTGACCAGCTCGGCGGAGCGAGCCCTAAGAAAGACGCGACCGAAGGAGAAACTGGCGAAGCAGTGTTGAAGAGGAAGCGATCTGAATTGAACGAGGGCGGAGCGAGCACCACAGACGGTTCATCATCGAAGCGATTGAAAGTCAATGAAGACGCGAGCAGTGACGAACCAACACCTGACATTATGCCTGCCGCAATCAAGCGACTCTCCACGCAGGAGGGAGCGCAACCTGACACGGAAGTTGCTCAACCTCCTAAGGACGCCGAGCAGCCGGCGAATTCAGACGCCAAAGCTGCTGTTCCGCTACAGGATGAGGACACGAACAATAAGCCAAAGCCTTGTCCGGCTCCGGCGTGCCGCTTGAAAATGACTGTCACTTCTGGCTTTTACGTCCGATCTCTTATTCAAGATCTCGGGGTAGCAGTAGGCTCGCTGGCATGCATGTCAAGCTTGGTGCGCACCAGACAGTCTGATTTCCAGCTCCCCACCAACGTCTTACAGTACGACGAGTTGCAGGCAGGCGAAGATGTTTGGGGTCCGAAGGTACAGGCGCTGCTCGAGGAGTGGAACGAGAAGAAGAATGCGCGCGACAGTACGCCACAAGGGGAACAGACCTCTTCCAAGGTTGCTGATGCACAGACTGGCGATGTCAAATGATATGAGATACAAGATGTCGCACCCAGACAATTGATAAACATGATTAGACTTCCGCCGGAAACTTGATTGAGGACCTCAATCATCACCACAGTCTGGCAGCCACGGTCTCGCCTGGTCTCAGCAATCCTGTTCTTGGGATCCGAAGATTTCTGACAAAGCGTATACTGTGGTACTGCTTGTGTACACTCGGTCGGACTGCTTCAGTGGCCACACATTCGACAAGGCGCAAGGTACTCTTCAGGCGAAAGGCTGCACTGTGCCAGTATTGACAAACTCCGAGCAGTTGTACACACGGGGCTCAATGGCTACGATATCACGTCAGAAATGTGAAATTCGAGAGGTCTGGCGACTCACACACGGCTAGCATCACGACACCTTTGCTGATACCGTAGGATGATATCCGATATTGTCCATTGCTGAGCCCGATGGATCTCTCCTCATCACAGCCTAGCTAGTGCTCACTGCAGAATGCAGGCGTTCGAAAATGCTAGCATGCAGGACAAATAAGTGTCTTCCAGACATTAATTCCAGGTTTTCAATGCGCTGAAGTCGCGTTTGCAACGCAGCGCGCCGCCCGCGGTATTCAGCATGTGATTTCATCAGGCTTCTTTGTGGAGTCTTAAATTGCAAACCCGTTTTCGCGCAAGATGAAGACGACTGTTGACAGAGATTCCCCTGCGTCGAGGTGATGGAGCTGACCTGCTATGGGACCTGTTGTCCACTAATAATCACATAGGTCCAAATTCACCATTGTGGCTCTCAGCCACACACCAAGGCGTACTAAACCCGTTCCTGCTTCCTCTAGCAATCCTTCCGCTGCACAGGCTGCGTACATTTGACTCCACAAAGCGTTGCCGTTCCGCGCCGCGTACACACGGAACGATGCGACAGGACGATTGGTTGGACTTCCATCCTGGGGTTCAGACCACTCAGGTGGGCTGCAAGCGAGCCTCTCCTCTCCTATACCGCGGTGCCTATAATACACGATGTGGTGGTTGGCGCTTAATGCCGGCATGTTAAGACGCCCTCGAACTATGACTCGCCAGGCATCGAGATCGCCAGTCTCTTTTTTGACGGACGTGTGCGGTGCGTCTGCAGACCTCTTGGCGCAACCACTGACATGTGTGCTGCAACTCCGGGGCGGTGCTAGCGTTGTCAAAAGGTACCGTGATGACGGAAGAGAACGTAAGTCAGATCTTGAAGATCGATTCCATTGCAGATGCCGTGCAGGTGGCTTGCGTACAGCAATTCTAGACACTGCAGGTGGTGGCCCTGAGAACAGATACGATCAACTCGCTTTACGAAAAGGGCAGGTGATGTGCAATGCAATGAATGGAAATCTGCCCGTGGCTTGCGTGGTTGTTGCCAAAGTCTAGCGCCACAGATGGCTCCCACTGACATGCGCTCTGTCCAGAACCCGACGCCGCTGTTCTGATTTCTCATTCGACTCGCTTCTCTCGCAGATGGATGTGCTGGACCCAAGAGACCACCTGACAAATTGTTCTCCGTCCATTGACTAGTGTGACCGACAATTTGGAGACAACGCCAGAGCGCAAGTATCCGATTTGATGCTGATTACGCTGCAGCGGGCCCCTAGTTGGCTGCGATTTGTTCACGAGCAGCTCCTCCTCCATCTTCCGGCCTGTCGCAATCCCTCCCTGTAGGTCGGCAGTTACGACCTGTGGCAGCTCTTGCGCGGCGTAGAGTTTATTAGCGAGTTCCAACCAGGCCCCTACAGCATCAGAATAACCGGTGGCGACGCGACGTTCCGCCGATGACAGTGCAGCGCTACTACGCGATTGCATGAAGCTACAGGGCTGTCAAGTCTGGAAAAATTGGTGACAGAATGTGGTAGCGAGCCTTGAGCGAGGCGTTCAAGGTGCGGTATTGACTACAAATCCTAGTCGCACACCCGACCATTTGGTTCGCCTCCCATCAACGCGAGTGAGGCGCCAACATAGACGAGGGAGGCTGGCTAGTATCAATGACGATATTCGATAGCTGCTGATCGACGCTCAACGAAATCGACCTCACCGCAAGTTCGTATATTGCAGCGAACGACCCGACCAGTTGGAACTAAGTGTGTGTTGGTGCATGATGCTGCTGGCATCACACAATGGTACGAAGACCAGTGGGCGCTTAAGACATATCAAACAAGGAGCATCTCGCACCAACCGAAGAGGAGCCGCGATGATAACGTAGATCACCCGGTTTCTCGAGGACGACGTCGACAAACTCGACACCGATGGCAGAGGGAGACAAGCCCCTTTCTACGGGATGGCCAAATCGGACCTATCAATCAAGAAGTGCACTTCGCTGAGGTGCACTGGGCGAGCTCAAGCGAAGCCGTCTACAATTCTGTAGGCTTACAACCTATGTTTGTCTGAGGGAGAACACTTGCGCAGCAAATATCAAATTGCAGCGAACAGAGAAGCCCTTGCGGTAATCCAATCTCCTATGATCTCTGCTAACGAAGCATTCTCTCTGGCAGAATATTTGTTCGCTCTTCTTCAGTCATCTCTACTCTCAAGAAGTCTTTCAACGCCGCCACTCGCTCCTCCTCAGTCTTGAGCTCTGCCAGAATCTCCCTCTTCCCGGCCACCGTCTTGCGAACGCTGTCGTTGAAAAGCGTGATATCTCCGATAATGACCTGGCTCGCCTCGTCCATGATCATCTTCGCGCAAAGAACCGAGTAGGTAAAGAAGGAGCGTGGATTATGCGACGTGAAGAACGACATCATCTCGTAATCCTGCGGCAAGAACTCCGTCTCAGTGAAGCAGTAAATTGGCGTCCACACGTCCTCTCGACCAGGTTGATCAGGATGAAGACAGAAATCGTAGCACCACAATTTCTGCGCATCTTGCTCTCGGCTTGCGTAGTGTTCTGGTATGCTACGCTTTTGCAAGCGAATCTTTCGGGGTGGGATCGCTACTGCCTCGAATCCATCCTGGAGCGGAAACACGATGTTGGGGCCCAGTGGTGGCGTGCCCGCGTCTACCACATACCATGTTTCATCGATTCGGACCAGGTTGAGCATGTGGTTCCAGGCGTCATAGCTGTCGCCCTGTTTCTCCCTGATTTCCGCGTTTATGCTGTACGATCGACTGACACGGCCAGCACAATTCCGCACGTCGTAGCCTAAGCTCCGCAATACGGTTCCGAAGAAACCATTGTGTTCCATGCATCGCCTAATCCCTTGTCAATTCAATGCTTAATTAATTTCGTGATTCCAACATACCCTCCTCGACCATGAGTCTCTCCTCGGACAACGAACTTTTCGTATAGAACATCCATATGTAAGGAAACTTTTTTCTTGGCCGAATAATGAAGTTCCAGATTCTCAAATGGGATGTTCGAGACATGGTATAGTTGCAGAGCTCTGAGTAGAGGCAGACCATGCTCCTTCGTTGTTGCCAATGTCGGATCTGTTAGGACAGGCGAAGACAGATGATTCTCAGGAAGCTTGATGCGTCGGAAGTAAGCTGTCAATTGCTCTTTGCTGTATCGTGGACGATCTGCCAGGTCGATTGGTAGCTGCGTTAACAGCGTCGTGACGTTGTGAGCCATCTTATCGACTTCGAGAGATTCGGCTACACAGTCTGGTAGTTCAGACTTCTATTGTGGCAAGGTACCTCTGCAGAGGGTATTCAGTCAGGTTCAAAAGGTGGTG
>PNEN01001736.1:0-54639 GCA_002933655.1 Cercospora berteroae
AATTATTCGATTAATTAACTATATAATACGTATTTCCGGAGTATTAAGAAACCTCTTCTCTGCCAAGAATCACGTGATCAGGGTGGTTACGTAATTCAACAGTGTCGCAAGCATTCAATGTCCGCTAACAAAGGATAGATCAGGCCATCATGCTTATTACAGCCGTAATA
This sequence comes from Cercospora berteroae, assembly GCA_002933655.1. Taxonomy (NCBI): domain Eukaryota; kingdom Fungi; phylum Ascomycota; class Dothideomycetes; order Mycosphaerellales; family Mycosphaerellaceae; genus Cercospora; species Cercospora berteroae. The sequence continues at coordinate 171 of PNEN01001736.1, forward strand.
CTGCAGCCGTGGATCCGCAGCTAGGGTGAATGTCAAGCTCGCCCCCTCAAAAGGCGATCAAGAGTTAATCTTGCGCCACCTTGAACCAATTGGCAACTTCTGTCGTGCTTCAAGGATCGTGTTCACGAATTAGAGTGCGTTAAAGAGGTCCCGAGCTAGATGCTATCCTTGGTGAACATCCAGAAGTCAATATTCACCCTGGCTGCGGATCCACGGCTGCAGTATTACGGCTGTACATGCGCACTCCGAGATGTGTTGTCCAACATGTATCTAGGACTTGGGTAGAATGCAATTGAAAGGGCTCCGGGTGCTCCTTCCACGCCATGAGCTGCAACTTCTTCAATCTATCAGAGACCATTATGTCCAGCTTGAATCTTCCACAGCCCAACGAGCTTCTTACGCCCAGCCTTCCGAAGAGCGCGGCTCTCTTACTATCACTGACTGCCCTCTACTGGGTGGATCTGTTTTATATACCGCCTTCCTCGGGCCGTTAAGCAAGTTTCCCGGCCCTCGACTGCGAGCTTTGACCCCGCTACCCGATCTGCTCACAGTGTGCAGCGGCAACGACGCCGAGGCTGCCATCCGATTACATGCAAGTTATGGGCCAGTGGTACGTGTAGCGCCGAACAAGCTATCTTTCGCCGGAGGGAGGTCATGGAAGGAGATTCATGGCTTTCGCAAGCCTGGAGAAGCACCGATACTCAAAGACCATACGCGATACTCGAAACCCTTCAACGGCGTTGCCAGTCTAGTCACCGAAACCGATCCCGCAGTTCATGCGCGACAGCGCAAGTTGCTCTCTCACTCATTTGCAGACCGCACGCTGAAGGAGCTCGAGCCGCTACTGCAGCATTGGATCACGCTGTTCAGATGCAAACTGGAGGAGCGCATGCGGAGTGGTGAGAAGGTCGATTTAGTGAAATGGTTCAATTGTACGTCAGCGACTCAAACTTCCTTTGTTTCATGCTCTGCTGATTTGCTGCGTTCGCACCTGCCTAGGCACAACTTTCGATATCATGGTAAGTCTATGACACAGCGGTATGCACTTGCTGTGAGGAACTCAGAAGTATCACAGGGAGACCTAGCATTCAATGAGAGCCTAGGCATGCTCGAGAACGGCGAATACTCAGACTGGGTCAAAGCCATCTTCGGCAGCGTCAAAGTCCTTACGCTCATCCGGGCAGTCAAGACAACTCACTGGCTCGTCGATATGCTAGCCAATGAGTTCCTCGTGAAGAGCCCCAGAGTCCAGAAACAGGGTGCATTGCACTGGAATTACGCCAAACAGCGAGTCGACCGGAGATTGGCCAGAAGGCCTGAGCGGACAGATCTATGGACAAATATCGTCAAGAAGAGAGACGAAGGAGAAGATGGTCTGTCAACAGAGGAGCAGTACAGCAATGCTTCGGCCTTCATGATTGCTGGAACGGAAGTAAGCAGACCAGGTCCGGAGGAAAGGTATCGCTTGCTCACCAGGCCCTGCAGACGACTGCCACAGCGCTCTCGGGAACCGTCTATTACCTTCTTCGCAACCCGAGATACATGGAGAAGCTCGTGCAAGAGATTCGAACTGCACACAAAAGACCTGATGAGATAACGATGGAGTCTACGCAGCAGCTGAAGTATCAGGCCGTGCTGAAAGAGGGCCTCCGGATGTACCCTCCAGTCCCCATTGCTCTCCCTCGTATTATCCCCAAAGACGGAGTCATCATCGAAGGCGAATTTGTCCCAGGAGGCACTGTTGTCGGCGTCGATCAAATGGCAGTCCATCGTTCTGAAGCCCTTTACCATCAGCCAAATGAGTTCCGACCTGAGCGCTGGCTGGCCGAAGATCCGACATACCAGAACGACTGCCTCACGAGTATGGAACCTTTCTCCACAGGCTCACAAAATTGCATAGGCAAGAACCTTGCCTGGCACGAAATGCGATTGATCTTGGCGGCGACTTTGCACAATTTCGATTTGCATCTTTGTGAAGAGAGCGAAGATTGGGAAAAGCAAAAGGTCTACACGTTTTGGGAAAAGATTCCGCTCTGGGTCACTTTGACTCCGGCGCAGCAGAAAGAGTAACGTAAATGAAGGTTCGTCCCTTATTTTCGAAGAACAAATAAATGATGACACGACGAGATGCCTCGATACGTCGAAATCCCGACAAATTGATTTATTTATGAGATTTCACCACAACTGACATTCAAGACCAGCAAGACTGGATACAAGATTTCTTGAAGGAGCACTGATTCGTTGCAGAACGTCAAGCGAGGTGACAACCAAAATGCCTGAACAGCTTGGCCCAAACGCCCAGAAACATGTTCGCTCACAAGCTTTCTTGATCTGCTGAAGCACAACCCTGATATTACATATCCAGAGATGATACATGAAACAACCACGTGTGGGCCTGTCACCCTCGAATAGATTGTCCTTGAAACTTCGTCGCAATCGAATGCATTTCTGCATCGCTCGGCTACAGACACGAACGCCCACAGCGACACGGATGCAAAACGCACCAAGGAGAAATCACACCCGAAGGTACAAATCCATTATGTCCCATGCAAGGCAGACAAGAGACCCAACCCTGTTACTCGAAACCCCAATTTGTCCGAAGATTAGCCTAAGGTGCATCACTCGAAACACTGGACCGTGCAATAAAGAGGAGACTCCAAAATATTCCGTGCACCCGGAGTGTGTGAAAGCGAGAGGAATCGCCATAATTTTCCCTCGTGTCTGGCTCGCAATATGAAAGACTCCAGAAAGGCCTCCAATCGTCATCGGGCTCCGCGCCTGGTTTGGAAAGAGTTGCGTTGCTTACATCAAAATTCTCTAAACGACCTTGATCACAAGGCGCAAGGAGGCGCATCCAGACTCGTCCACTATGACTGAACATGTCGATCTCCGTGCGGCATCGAGGAGGGGTGTGGTACGCGTGGCGCGGACTATAGAAGAGGATGTCTTTTCCCAGATTTCCAAGCACTTCTCTAACAACTGTGCTTCTGTTTCCAAGTCGTAATCATGTTCTTCAAAACTTCTTCCCTTCTACTGGCATGCCTTGCTGGCTCATCGCTGGCCTCGCCCACACCTACCAAATCCATCGTCGAACGCGCTGATCTCTGCGGACAATGGGATAGCGTCCAGACAGGCACCTACACAGTCTACAACAACCTCTGGGGCGCCTCAGGAGTAGCAGGCAGTCAATGCTTCGGTGTCGACAAAGTCAGCGGCACAAACATTGCCTGGCACGCCACGTAAGATCAGTCCGCTATTCCCATATCTTGAACGAATCTAACATCCTTCCAGCTGGACCTGGGCCCGTGGCTCCGGTGGTGTGAAGACTTACCCTAATGCAGTCGTCAATTATACTCCAAACAAGCTCTCAACGCTCAAGACCATGAAGTCAAACTGGAGCTGGACTTACTCAGGCAGTAACTTGGTCGCGAACGTGGCATACGACCTCTTCACTTCGTCTTCTCCAACAGCGACCAATGAATACGAGATCATGATCTGGTTGGCAGCATACGGTGGCGCAGGACCTATCTCTGCAAGCTACGTAAGTCGACATCATACCAGACACTCACCTCTTTCACCTAAGTGGCTAACATCCTCATTCCACAGGGCGCCGATGGCAATCCAGTCCCAGTCGCCACAGTCACTCTCGCTGGGAAAAGCTGGAAATTGTACAAAGGCTCCAACGGCGTCAACCAGGTCTTCTCTTTCTTGCCAGCAGACGGAAAGATTATCAGCAGCTTCAGCGGCGACATTGTTGAGTTTGTCAAGTACCTGACGTCCAACCAAGGTCTGCCAACTTCGCAGTACTTGATCAGCTCCGGTGCAGGCACAGAACCGACCGAGGGTAGCAATGCTAAGTTCACGACATCCAGCTACAGCCTTGTCATTACCTAGATAGGCATGGGAAGAGCTGTGGAGACGAAATGTGGTAGCTGGCTACTGCAGTAACGAGATATGCCCTTGAATGATTTGGTTGACTCGAATTGAGCTTCCGGACTTGCACAATTTGACCGATTGTCCTTCACAAATGGGTTTGGAATGGCGTTCCGTGTTCGTTGTTGCCGCACAGATGGGGTGACCGACTTCGTGATTTTGTCGTTGTCCATGCATGTCCACACGGAAGAACCAGACCACAGTCTCCGTACGCTCACTCCTCATCCGAAGAGCTGTCCTCATCCTTCGCCCTCTTCCTCTTGTCCCCAGCCCCCAATCTCTCCCTCCTCTGCCTCTCCATCTCTTTCTGCATATCAGCCTGAGTCTTCGGCTTCTCATTCCCGCCGCCATTTCCACCACCACCCTTCATTCGAAACACATAACTTCTCGCCTCTCTATCCTCTCCCTTCCACCCACCACCACCAACCAAATTCCCCAGCGTCCTCACATGCTCATACCCCGGATACGCCTCAGCCAGGAACTTGAAACTCCTCACAACCTCCAACCCCGCATGCCTCGCCAAATCCTTCACGTTCCACAACGTATAAGGCTCGCCCTCAAACAGCGTCACCACAATCGTCCCCTTCTCCTCATCACTGTTCCCATTCACAACCAATAGCCCCTGCGCCGTCTGGAAAAATTTCACAAGTAATTCCTGATTGAACCGAACCTGTCGATTCACATCCGTGCTCTTGCCGCCCACATGTGGAAAATTGAACAATATGACGTTGAATTTCCCCTCTTCGGCCACAGTTTTCGCTAACTGCTTATGTTTATCCGATCTCGTCGCGTCCACGCTGTACAGCACTTTCTGCCCTTCTTCCTCGAGATACTGGACATGCGACTCGGCTTGCGGTTTGTACTTTTCAAACAGCTCTTCCTGCGAATCGTAGCACGTCGCTGTGACATCACAGCAACCGTGCTCGGCGACGATGGAACGAGAAAAGGAGAAGTCGCCTTCGCCGATCAGAAGTATGCGGTCTTCGGCGAGGAAAGGGATCGTGGGTTGCTGATGCTGCTGTTGCGGTTTGGCAGGTTTGGCGGATTGGTGCTTCGCGGAGGATTTTGATTTCGCGACATCTTTGCGCTGCGGCGGTCGCGCCGGTTTGCGATGCTCGGCGTGGTCCGTGTGAATCTTGCGTTTCTTGTTCTTTGCCATGAGAGGCGAGGATGTGGATGTTCTTCAGCCCATCGTGTTGTGTGTAAAGACTGCAAGAGACAAGATCGCAGGTGCAGTTGCTGCTGTTCGGATGCGGAGGCTTGGCATTTCCAACCACGAGCCGAAGCCGACATAGATCGATGGACGTAGGAGTGCATGCGAGAGCGGCACGAGAAGATGTGGAGAAAAGTCGTGATCAAGGTGAAAATTGGCCATCGTGCGTCCATCCCTTTTCACTGTTATCTTCATCAACACATTACGCCCTCTAAATACACTCCGCGGACGTGTATGGTACAATCCCCGTCTGCCCCAATTCACACTCAATGATATTTCACACCAGAAAAAGAGCAAAAGCCCGCTTGCTAACCCCTCGTATGCCGCTTGTACATGTGTGTCGAATCCGCTCTGACGCCACGAAGGAGGTGCAGTGTCCTCCCTCCTCCTACTCGAATATCAAGAATGAAATGAAGTGCCTCCTCAGCCTAGCATGGACGCCAGTAATCCCCCAGAAGCCAGTACGTTGACAATCAGCACAACAATGCTGATGGCCCAGGCACCGAGTGAAGGCGGTGCTTCTGTAGAGCCCACATTGCCGCGTCGTAACACGTTCATAAAGCCTAGAAGCACGAAGCCCAGGCCACAGACCATGGAGAACAAAACTCCGACATGAACCTCCCTGATGAACTTGTGGCGTCCGGTGGTGCGAAGTATATATGCCATGACGAGCATAGCAAGTGAGGCCACGTAGCAAAGAATGCTGAACTGCGGCAAGAAAGATGTGCGCTCCTCTCGTCGCAGGCTTGCTGAGCGAATGCTCATGGGGCCCGCAAATGTGCCGAAATTCGATGTGGGTCCAAAATGGTTTCGCGGTGTGGGAGAATCAGATTCTTCATCTGAAGACTCGTCATCGTCCAGATGAGGCGTGCCTGGTATGGAGAGTAGCGCATCCTCCTCGGGCCGCTTCTTCCTCTTGAAGACATCTGCAATCCTCTCGAAGAAGCGATCGAAGGGGTTCTTCTCATTTGGATCAATATAAATGTAGTACGCATCGCCGTCGCCGCCTTCTTCAGGATCGTCATACTCGTTCCAGTATTTCTGTGTTGGTGTCTGTGCTTGAGGATATTTTCTGCGCTTCTTCTTGTTGAAAGACTTCAGCGGAGGTGATTCAAGCTGGCTTGCCAGTTCGTTCGAAGTCTCCACTGCCGTAACGCTGTCGAGCGTGCCGGGACTCGAAGCGCTGTTGGCTGATGGTGCACCCGAGGCATCGGTCCCACCCTGTGTGCTGGGACGCTTGCGCATGGCTGGTGGCGGTAATTTTCGAATGTCTTGTGATAGCAATGGCAGCCAAAACGGCGCAGGAATGTGGTCAGATTGGTGGGTCTGCCAGACTGCATGGTATTCCAGAGAGAAGCCTCGCACCCTCTCCACCAGGTAGCTCCTATCGAGGACAGTCAGAAGCTCTGACTTGGGCCGCCCTTCCTGCCTTACTGTGAGCAGAGCGAAAGGGAACGTGATCTTCGCTCCTTCTTGCGCAGAATCCCCGGCCGACTCCAATGCGATGCCACTGTCCAGCGTGGCCATGACCAAGCCGTTAGCATTGTCATCCAGGCCAATTAGTCGAGATCGAGAGCATGAGTATCGGAATAGTGGCTTGGTGTTGTTCTTGAGCAGCTCGTCTCGCAGCTCCTCCACTCTCTCTGTTGCATCAACCTCTTCCTGCTCCGTTGAGAAGTCGGCTCTTGCGCTGAAGAAGTCGCGGATGTGCTTCTTCTTGAGGTATGCACTCTTCGTGCTGCTCGACCGAGATAGAAGGCATGCAAGTGCATCCTCGTCGGTTGTCCATCGCACAGCCGCTTTGACTCTTTGTGGACAGCTGCCCGCTGCGTGTTCCCGATCATCCACTGTGAGACTACTCTGCTCTTTCGCAAATCGCTCTAGATTGTCGGCCACAAGCATGTGGTAGTCGGGATCGTTGGAGCTCGCCCCTGACAAGGTTGGTGTCCTCGGTGCGGAGGAAATCGGAGTCGCGATCGAGTTCTGTCGGCTTCTGGAGAGGTGAAATCTCGCATGCTGGAGCAGCAGCATCTGCAACTCGACGATGCTCTCGGGGTGTACGAAATAACTGGCCACGGTCCCATACTGGCCCAAAGGCACAGTAGCAATGCTTGTGTCAAAGAAGACCTTCGAGTCACGATTGACAGCCTCTTGCAGCTGGGCGATCACCGACGATGCATCCTTCGCATCCGTCTTCTTGCCGCCTGCCGCTTGTTGAACCTGACTGTCGTACAGAGTCCGTATGCTATGCCGTGTGCCTGAATATTCGTCCAAGAGGTAGCCCAGATCGAGCTTGGTGAAGCTCTTCGGGTCATCCAGGATCTCCTCTCGGAAGCGATCCTCCAGCTCCGCAGAGCCAGTCCATTTCTTGTACTTCTTGAGCAACTTTCGAAATGCCGTCCTCTGCGTCGCGATGAACCTGGCCAGAGACTTGATCTCCTCGCCCGCTTTGACTACATCATTCTCCAATCGTGCGTATCGTTCGAGGCGGCTGACGGGTATTCGGTGGTCGGCAACGGGCGCTTGTCGCACTGCCAATGCTCGGAGTTGCTTTTCGGAGTGTTCTGATGCATCGTCAGCTCTGTGTCCCCTGTGCTGTCCGGTGCATTGCAGATTGGCCGCTATCCGGTGCGGAATCGAGACAGCCGGAAATAAGCGGGCATCGGCGCTCAACGCTGCAGTTGCGACAGGATCACGAAGGTCCCGTCATGCAGAGAAAGTTGGGAAATTTCCAGCTGAAACAGGGCAATGAACTCACCAAGACGTCGCTGGATCTCACCAGCTTTGCTCTTAACAACGAGATCGATGCGTTGGTGTTGGTCCTGCAGGATGTGGAAGAGGGCGGTTTCGAACTCGGCCACCTTGTCCTCGCCCCGCCCGGGGACGGAGATTGTCTTGCCCTTCCCCGGGGTGGTGTGCTCCTTGATGAAGTGTTTGATATCGTCGTAGTCTATGTTGTCTGCAGAGGTGCTGCGGTTAGCCGAGGCCAGAGACGAACAATGCCATTGGAGCAGCAGGAATGCGCCGCAGTGAACAGGAAGGGCAACTCACGATGCGCCCAGGCAGGAATGGATCGCTGCCGCAGCGTCTCGCCATACTTCATTGCGTCGCTGCGTGCAGAGGGGGCGTGGAGGGCGGGTGGCTATGGATTGTTGAGGGGAGAAGCGGGATTATTGGTGATATGCTGGCGGCATCGCGGTCGTCATCCGCTGGGCGATTGCGGGAGAAGGGGCAAGCAAGCGTGGAGGGATGGCGGATGCACAGATGGACAGCGCAGAGCAGAGGCGGTGGCAGCGCCGTGATGGATGTGCTCGGACGGGGTGCGACGCAATTGGGGCCGCAGCAGCAAGTGTGAAGGGAACATCCAGCGAGCAGGACTCGGCGTGACTAGTTAGGATGGCCCTCCCACCGGGCGTCGTCTGGATGCCGAGAAGTTGCACTCCACCGCGCCGGCAGCCAAACCGGAGTGCCGGATACCACTGGCGCGCGAGCTGCCAATGGCGCCGGTGCACTCCCGCCGATCCTGCGATTGGGAAACGAAGCACACGACACATTGCTCTCTCCTCCGCCGTCGCTCTCAGCCCTCCAACGTTGCCCGCATTGTTGCCCCTGCAACGCGGTCTTGCATGAGACAAAGTACCGGCGTGCTCGGTGCGCGGCGCGTCATGCCGGAGTGCCCGCCTCATTGACTGTCAAACTCTACCGCTCATTCGCACGCTTCTCCCATTCTCGATGCAACTCTCGACAAGCGAATGCCATCTCCACCCGATGCCGGCCTGGCAGATCGCTACATACACTGCTGCGCACGTCGCGGGTCCAAAGTGGACGGGTCCCGTCGCCTGCAGCAGTCTGGACCAGAGCAACTCTTCCAGGCAAGCTTTCGGACGTCGCTCCAGACACATGCTTCAGACGGGAATTCTCGTGCATACGGACTGTACAACTTTGCATCGCTGTGATGTGATGGGCAGAGAGCAGTCCACCAGCACCAGCCTCCTCCGCCAGCTTTGCTCCTCCAGAACCCACTTTCTGCACGCTATCCGCCAGGCGCTTGCAGTACCGCAACGGCGCAGCCACAACATGCCCCAACGCCGTTCCAGAACTTCACAAAACTCTCCGCTCCAGTCCGCTAGGCATGACGAAGCAGAGCGATTATTGTTGATAAACCCGACCGATTTTCTGATTTATGAGCAATCGCCCGCCTTTCTCGTTGGTACATGCATTCGAATCCTTCGTGCGGCTCTGCTCTCCTCGCCACCGTCCTGGCCTCTGCAGACTGCACTGACATGATTGCGATTTGTCGTTTAGCCGCAGGCTCGCAGGCAATGTTGCAAGCCTTCGTGTGTTGAGCATCCTAGCTTCGAGCCGGATCACCCGGCATCGAGACGAGCTCTAAGTTAGTGAGCCTCTCGAACAGCATTTGGGCTACTGCACCTCACTACAGACGAGGAGAATCAAGCTATCCACTGCACTGCCTCTCTTGACCACAGCTCTGGGAAACGTGGTTACTTGCTGTTCAGCTCACTTCCTTGAATCTGCGGGTGATGGCGGGCAAGGCACTTGGCGAGTGTCTCCGCGCATTTCAAATCTTGAAAGCTGATGCTGTTGTCTCGCTTCAATCACCAGCGCCTGATGGCGCGGAGCTCTCCTGCCGTGAAGAACAGGGTCTTGCCAAAGGTCTTCTCCCCGGTCCACTGATGAGAAAACATATCAGATAGTAGGTACCTCCACGCGACAAATGTGGAGTAATGGGATGCGACTAGTGAGCACGAGCGATGGCCATCGAAAACGGAAGGAGCCCCCGAAGCTGTTGTGTATTCACATTTGTCGTCGAGCATACTTCTGATACACGATGCAGCTCTGCAAAACATTTTCTGCAAGCAAGCGAGATGAGAAAGCGATAGGCGTCCATGCCGCATATATTACCTACGTCTACAACTCCACCTGCTGCAGACTACGATACGCGAAGGTGGCCACGCACATGTCTGCCGACTTCCGATCTTTACATGATGAAGCCATAGAGCTGAACTGCCGGAATACTTTCTTACTCTGCAGAGAGCAGCTGTTGTTGAGGTATGCCGTTGAGCAGTACATGTGCAATGCCGTGTCTTGGCTAAAAGAGCGTCGCATGTCAAAATCTCAGCGACGCCTGCTCTGTGGTCTGTTCTGTCGTGCGTGTCAGATCGCCGTGTTCCTCTTCACGATGAGCCGTTACTAAATTCCGACGACATCATACAGACTGTGGAACACTATCAACGCCTTGATCGTCCTCAATACCAGAATATGACAATTCGGTCCCCTCTGCACAACGGCCAACGGCAACGGCTTGAAACCCCACTCGTAAGGCGCCACGCATGTCTTGTCTCATTCAGTCGTGCCAGCGTTGCCGATCACCACAGCCGCTATGGTGCAACAGTCGTTCTTCCATGCTAATCGCGTGGCTGGGAGATTATACCATGCAGGCCTGCAGAACCTGTCGTGTGCTGTCATGCTCTATGCAGCGCACGAAAGAATGGTACCAACGATGTCGATCTCAATGCTCGTGTGCTCGACTGCCAGAGCTGGATTGCCGAACTCGTTACTTGCCGTTCAATTATTTGCCGCTTTAGTCAATGCCAGCCTCTGACTATACGGACTGAGACTTCGTTCCCGAGCTGGCGACCTATTCTGTTTGCCTGGGGCTTTGCGGTTGGTATCGATTCCCGCTCGAATCATCCGATCGCGGGCAGCACGGTATGGCGAGCGAGAACGCGATCTACGTCTGTGTTCATCGCTACCACGCCTGTCTCGATGTACGGGACTTCGACTGCGAGTTCGTGTTCCTCTGTCGCCGGTTTCAGATGCGCGCTCTCGTATTGCGCCGTTTCGAGGTCTTTTCGGGCTCGAACTTCGCCTACGTTCTGACTGGCGTTGTCTAACAGCGCGAGGGCTGGGCGACCTGCTTGTCGACAAGTCTTTTCGTCGTGAGCTCTGTGCGCGAGCAGGAGAACGAGACCTCGAGCGTGATCTGTTCGTGGAATACGAGGAGACCGAATCAGATGAGTAAGAGGACACCGACCTCCTGCGTCTGCTCCTCGGTTCATCTGCTTTGCGCTCAGTGGACCTACTTCGCGCTGTCGATTCGAGGGTCTCTTCCTTCGATTTTGATTCTGGTTTCGCGGCTGGCTTCGTGTCGACTGGAGGCAAAGTTGATGAAAGCTTCGGCGCAAGTTTGGGGTTCGAGAGCTGCTGGCTTCTCGAGGGTCTTGATATGTATGGCCGCTCTTGCTGCGTTGCCGTGCACTCATAAGTGTAATGACCTGTTGCTGCGGTCAACGAAATTGCACTGCATTCCAGGATGCGAATCTCACCTTTCTTGAGGCATTTCTGGCACAACGTTGTCGGCGTCGCTTTAGAGGGACCTCCAGCGCGATAGCGGTTCATGATGGCAAGAGGGCGCTTGAATTTCGCGTCCTGGCCGTATGCTCGAGGAAGATCAAATATTGTAGTCGTGTTGTGGCGATTTGTGCCTGCCAGCTCTCTGCCCGATCACGTGCACCTGCAGTGACGCAAAGCTTGTCTTCGGACGCGCTAGCCCTTTCCATTTTGAACATCGAAACTACAGCGCACCATCATCCTTCACCACCAACACTGCCGGCAGCGCACACGGCGCAACCACGCACGATACACCGCCGCCGCTGACGGTACCGCACGTCGACTGAAGCGGCTCGTTCGACGCGAGCGATACCCATCACCCCACAACCCTTCGCGCAGACGTCAGCAAACGAAAAAGAATCCATGTGCGCGCTGCACAATGTCCAGACTCCTGGCCGTGGACTTGACTATTTTCCTTGAGCCGCCAGTTTCCTGAGAGTCGTCTTTCGGTAGATCTGCAATACACGAAAACTACAACAGACCCACCGTTTGGCAAGCCCCGCGCTCGCCGACGCTCAGGAAACAGCGGCTCTCGGACTCTTGTCCTTTGTTCGGGCGCTTGCTTGTTTCTGGTTATCGCTACATCTGGCACAATGGCTTCTACTATGGTATCGGGCTCAGCGGACGTCAAGAAGGAGAAGCTGTCCTTTGCAAAGGTCTGAGATCACTTTTGCGTCACACCGTGCACGGAAATGAAGCTGACAGATGGGAACAGATTGCCGCTGCTGGAATCAAGCCGCCGACCGCACCCAAGCATGCAGAACCCAATTCTTCCACGGACTCAACACACGAAGTATCTCCCGCGCCACCAGATGGTGCAACTGCCACTCCCTCCAATGGAATCGCGTTACCTCGGAGTGTGCTCAAGCCGAAGAAGCTGATTCAGCTTGCTGCGCGTGATCACAGAGACTTGTCTGTGACTTCTGCTCCTGGACCGCAGGTTCGAATCCAGATGGCCGACAGAGAGAGACCTCAATCTGCCGAAGCATCGTCTGCGCATGCCGATGACGAGTCCTCCAGTGATTCAAATAAGCCTCCAAGCATGGATGGCAAAAGCGTCGCTTCAGGCACCACGTTCAACGCCTTGGATGAGAAAGAATCCCTTCGCCCTGACGACAGCGCCAGTGTCAAGGCCGTTGAGGACGAAGATCTGTACTCGGCGCCTGGCTCTGGTATGCCATCACGAATTGGCTCAGATGACGGCGTCCGCGCCTTTCGCGATCAACTGCGCGAGATCTCTGCCATGGAGCCAACGAGACGTGAGACCCCGGTACCTACTTACGGAGCTGTAGCAAAAGGCGTCCTGTACGTTCCACCTCAGGGACCTGGCATCGGCTCAGTCCCTGGCATCGCACGCAATGGCGTTGTGACAAATCCCACCCTCGAATGTCCACCGGACCAAAAACTACTTGAGGCACTCGAGAACCCCCGTGACCGTGTTTGGGTGTTGAAATTGGAACAAGACGTGATTGACTTTGTCAAAGACGCGAAGGAGTCTTCTCTCACACTTCCGCAATGCCACTCCTTCTATCGACTGCTTGCGCATAAAATGGCAGATTACTACATGCTAGGTCATCTCATCGACGACAATTCTGCAGCTGTTCGACTCTACAAAACTCCCAACTGCAGGATCCCGCCTCCTTTGACCGGAATCACTGCGCCTTCAACAGCGGCTAGCACACCACCTCCGACTGCACCTGCGATGAAGATCTTACGGCGCAGCGACAGAGATGGTCCAGCCATCGCCAATGGCTCAGGCATACCCTCTAAGAATGGATCTGAGAACGGCGAGAGTGGCGACGAGAAGAAGAAAGGACCTCAAACGCGCGAGGAAAGAGAGGCCAGATACGAAGCTGCACGGCTACGGATCATGGGCTCGGCGAAACCCACTGAGTCCCCTGAAACGCCCAAAGACAAGCAAGACTCCAGGTCCAGCTCAGCAGCTGGCAAGAAGAGCAAAAAGAAGGCTCGCGCAGACGACGATGATGGCTTCGAAGCACGCTCTGCATACAGCAACTATTTCACTGCATCTTTTGGGTCGGACGGAATTTCTACACCTGCTTATGGTTTCACCGGGGCCACCGAACAGTCGGCAAGCCAGTTCCAAGCAATCTACGGTCAACAGTCACAGGCTGGTCCATATGCTCAAATACCTGTGTCGACTGCTGGCGCTCAGCAGTGGGGTCAACAGTCCTACCAGAACCTTGACCCAACACAGGTTTGGGCCCAGGGTCAGGCAGGCGCGTACGATCTGGCTTCCGACTTTCAACGGATGTCCTTTCAGAACCAGGTACCATCACAACAGAGTCATAACATGACATATGGACAGGGCTTAGGGTCAACCTATGGTCAGCAGTACTGTTCGCCTCAGCAAAGCTGGCAACAACAGCAGTACAATATGCCTACGCAAGGCACCCAACCCGGCTATTTTTACGGCGCGAGCTTCAGTACACCCGCCAGCTCGGCAACGGAGCCTTATCAGTATGGCCAGCTCCCCAGTCAAGCGTTCCCAGGTCGACCTGCCAACTCCAACGAGCATCCGCTTCCTGGGAGTTACAAGGGCAAAAACTTCAATCCCCAAAGTCAGACTTTTGTGCCGGGGCAGACGAACGATAGTCCCGTCACACCTCATGGTGCGCCCAGTACCCCCGGAAGTTTCCGCCAGCAGCTCCAACCACAATCTCCCGGACAACTTGTTCGTCATACATCTGCTCAATCGCAGGCATCCTCGTTTGGTTCTCCAATCCAGCAGCAGCCACATTCGGCGCCTCACCTTGCTCCAAATCAGCCCCTCACACACCCGCTGCCACAGGGGCCTGTCTTTCCCAGACAGTCGTCGCCCAATGTCCCGCTCCCGGCCAAGCCAGGGTCTGGGCAATCGTTCCCGGCGCAAATGATAGCGCAAGCACCTACGAATGTTGTGCAGTCGCAGAGTCTGCTCGCTAAGTGGGGCACGCCTTCGTCACTGCCGGCAAAGCCGCCTCCTTCGAGAGAGCCCTACGATGGTGCGAAGATTTCGCAAATTCAGCGGCAACCGTTCAACGCGGCGGCCGCGGCTCGACAGTCTGGTGGGTTTCCGCCGTACTCAATGCCGCCGGGACATCTGGTCAGTGGTGCTGGCCTATACAAGGGTTAGTGTACCTGTCAATGCTGCAGCATCAGGTCCACCAAATGGCAGTCGTCTTCACGTGGCCAATGATAATGACTTGAGAATGAAAGGCTAGCTATGGAATGACGTAGATTAGCATTACGAAGAATCGATATTGACGGCGGCGCTCATTCTCAATACCTCAAAATTTACTAACCTCATCGTCTGGATGAACCGGCGGCAGGTCATTCTCTTCTCACGTCCTACACTATCTTTCCAGCGGACGTTGCTCGACTGAACCTACGGCCATAGACATACTGACAGAGTTCCTAGGCCACGATAGTGCCATACGACTACACACAAGACAAAGAGAGGGCTGCCGAAGCATGCTCGCTGGGGAATGAAAGAAAGGCGCGCACCCTAAGGCCATAATTTCTTTGTTGCATCTGAACATGCGTCAATCGTCGAGTGCCAGATGCGGCATGGAGACGAGGTATTGTCGCCACCTCTTCCCTATCGAGGACGAACAGCACCCCCGGGCCTATGGAACCACGTTCTACCATTACCATCTATCAGATCCCCTTTCCCGCATCGACACAGCCAATACCGGTTTCTGGAAAGGCACCATCGCTCGCAGCCATACCATCGCATTACCTACCATTCGACAGCATCCGCCTCGAGTCACGTCTGTCCGTCTCTAATGTGCAGACAATACCACTACCTCTGGCACTGCGGCCACACTGGCAAGCCTCTTATCGAATACTGCCCCAATGCGCCTTCCCACCTATCATCGAATCGGCCTCCATGTCCGGCGATTAAGAATTATCCTATGGAGGGTCGAGCTCAGCCCTTTTGCTGCACAGAAGCGTGTTGTCAGAAACAGATGCACGATGTAAAGATCAAGAGTGATCAGAAGAAAAGGAGTTTGGAGAAGGCGAAGCAGAAGAAGGCGAGCGAGAGGGAGATCGAGGGGTTGAAGGGGCAATATGCGAATAGTTTGAGGAGTCTGGATAGTGAGGAGAGGAAGCATGCTGGGTGTAAGCAGAGAAGGGGGTAGATTGCTTGGTGGAGAGCTTTTCTGCAACGTTGATATGATTTCATTCGATGGACCTTTTGGCAGCTTGACAACCTTTCCATTCCCTTATGTGCATTGTCTCATCATGTCAGCTGTACTCCGAGTTATTCGACATTTGCACCTCCAGTTGTTGCCGGCGTGCCGGGGTCGGTCTTGGCATGGTTTGAGTTTCGACTTCACGATGTCACAACTTCTATCTCCAACAATCATGCCAGACTGAGCGACTTCCCAGGCGCACAGATGACCTATTCGCATCTTCAGATCCCAGAGTTGCCGATGAAAGATGTCATTGACCATGCAATCGACCCTATTGATGCATGACGACGGGCGTTTGCTACAGGTAAGAAATGATGGATCTAGTTGTCTGGTCTTAACCGCTTTCCCTCAAGATCTGCACTCCGCGGGCAAAGCAGTTGCTGCTGACTGGGACAGGCACCGTTGCAAATATGGCGCCCACGAAGGACACGGTCCTGATCACCGGCGGAACGGGTCAGGATAGATACACGCGACAAGAACGAACATACACTGACTGACCACCAGGCTTCGTGGCCTCGTACTGCATCCTCCAAGCCATTCAAGCGGGATACACGGTGCACGCGACACTACGATCTCGAGACCGCATCGACCGGATACGCCAATCGCTACAAAATGGAGGGGCCACATGGCCTCAGGTCAAGAACGTCAAGTTCTTCGAGGCAGATCTCTTGAAAGACGAAGGGTGGGAGACCGCGTGTCAGGGCTGTGGTTACGTGCTACACTTAGCCACGCCGGTGCCCAAGGCCGACCCGAAAGACGAGAATGATCTGATAATCCCGGCTCGCGAGGGAACGCTTCGAGTTCTGCGTGCTGCAAAGAAGGTGGGTACTGTTAAGAGATTTGTCTTCACAAGTTCAGCCACGGCAGTGATAGGTGGTCACGACGTCAAGCCCGCTGGACAGACGTGGAACGAGGAGGATTGGACAGATCTGGAGAACCACAGGATAACTGTTACCTCATATGCGAAAAGCAAAACGCTTGCGGAGCGGGCTGCCAGGGACTTCATCAAGAAAGAAGGCAATGGCATGCAGCTGGCAGCAGTCCTCCCACACCTCGTCCTGGGACCAATCCTGAGCTCGGATATTCCCAGCAGCGTTGAGCTGCCTATGCTCTTGCTGAATGGCAAGTTTCCGGGCTTTCCGCACCTGCCTATTGGCGTCGCCGATGTTCGTGACGTTGCAGACTTACATCTGCGAGCCATGACCTACCCAGATGCTACAGGGCAGCGCTTCATAGCGACCTCGGACGAGGAAGTCGTTTGGGTTCAGGACATGGTGGACATGCTTAAACAAAATCTCCCAGAGGCAGAGACCAAAAAGCTGCCGACCAGGGCTTTGCCAAATTTGCTACTCAAAGTTGTCGGATTCTTCGATGCCTCAACGAGATTAATTGTGCCCTATCTCGGCAATCCCATGCCTCTTTCCAATGCGAAGGCCAAGAATGTGCTGGGCTGGCAGCCGGGGACGGCGAAAGACGCGTTATTGGCATCTGCGGAGAGCCTGAAGAAATACGGCAAAGTATAGACTGATGAGCCGAGACTCAAGGAATCAAACGTATCAGGAAATGAAGCTTGAGCATTAACATTGCACGGCGTGGCGCCGTTGATCATTCTTTTCTGCTGACAAGAGTTACAAAGACTACTACATGGTATCAAAAGATCATCATTCCATTATCATTATTATACGCGCCAACGCAGACCCTTCTGCCCTCCATTAGGCACAGGTCCCCATTCCCATTTCGGGCTCGACTCGTCATTCTCGAACTTGAAGCCAGGCGCCAGGAGCCTGTGCTTCTTTCCATACTTCGTCTCGAATTCGACGAAGCGTTCCTTCTTTGCCAGCACGTCCGAGTTCTTCTCCCATGCTTGAATCATGGTATCAAGCAAGTCTGTCACCATGTGATGTGGCCGCATATCGCCAAATTGATAAGTCTCTTGGATCTTGGCGACTGTCTCCTTATCGTAAAGCCCGAATTCAGGCACCAGCTGCTGTGTGTCCATCGCCATCAGAGATACGTGGGCATGATAGCTCCCACCCTTGGTCGCACGATCCCGGATGCTGAGAAGTGTGACCAAAGTTCCGATGGCTCCTGTCAGCATGTCTGCGATTGGCAGGGAAGGAAGCACGCCTGTGCCTTCTGGCAGACCGTATGCAACACCATTGATATACGAGCATCCCGATCCACAGTCGGCGATTTGCTGGTAGCCAGGGCGCTCAGTGTAATATCCATCTGGTCCATAACAGTTCAGATCCACGTACACGGCGCCTTTGTTCCTCTGTCGGGCCATCTCAACAACATCTTCGAGGCCGAAACCTTTTCGTTCGAGCGACTTGAGCCGGAAGCCTTGGACGATGACATCGGCATCTTTGATGAGTTCTTGCAGCTCTGCGCGGTCTTCGGAGCTGTTCAAGTCGATGTCTGCGACTCTCTTTCCAGCTTGAAGCGTTACGCTCAAGAATCCCAGATCAGGCAGGTTGGGTGACTGAATCCTGATCACGTCGGCACCTAGTGAGGCCAGGTATGTGCCTACTGCTGGACCAGCGATGACACGGGAGAACTCGACGACTTTGATGCCGGCCAGCGGTCTCTTGTCTTGCATGTTCTGAGAAAGTGGAACCGCAGGAAGTGATTCAGAACCTTTCACTTGACGATAGTTGATTGCAGGGTGCTTGGCAAGAGCTTTTCCGTACGAGGTCTCGTTCCACGCCTTTGGTGATAGGACTGTCTGACCGCAGAAACCTTTCTCCACGCAGATCTGTTCGACCTCTCGCGCGGACATGGACATGGTCACGGCCTTGATCTTCTCGTAGGCTTGCTCGTTGGTTGTGATGCTAGAGTCGTCGGCATCGAGCCCGAATGCGGACAAGAAGCCTTTGGGATCAAGAGAAGAGAGGATCTGGAACCATTGCTGGTGGCCATTTTCGTCTTTGGAACCAGTTGGATAGATGCTCCAGCTTCGGAATCGCATTGGCGTTTTGGTGATTACTCCCTTGTCGACGTCGACTGAGGATGCGTGCTGCACGACCTGATTCTTCTGAATGGCCTTCCAGTCTTGGCCGTCGACAGTCACAAGACCGACAGTTGCGGGATAGAGCGCTGCCAGCTCAGTATCGACCTGGACCTTTCCTGAATCGATTCCGCGCGTTGCGAGGATTTGTTTGGAGGCCAATCCGATCATGGCATGGCAGACTGCAGAGAAGACTTGGGCTTTGATGGGACCAGGTAGCAGAGGCAGATCTCGTCCGGTGAAGTTGACTTGGTTCAAGAAAGAAGCTGATGAATCGAATCCGGGTGTTATCTCGGCCATGTACTGCAACAGGCGTCTGGCATCTTGTGGCACAGGCACGAAGTGCTTGTCCGTGTGCGTGCCTGGGCCATAGACATCTTCGACAGTTTCGTGTTTGGTCATGATTGTTGTCCAATCGCCTTCAGCGCTCTCGTCGGTTGAGAAACGGTACAATTGTCGGGACACGATTGCACTCCGCGTCTACGGACAATATATCTCGTGCACCCTCGAACCTGGTAGGAGTCGTCGATCGTTAAAGTCACAAAAGATTATTCATCACTAGAGTTGGCATGCAAAGCCTTGTTTGAGATGGAACTATATACACGAAGTCTACGAACACATCCAAGGATATGAAGTCTCGCTCGTCCGAAAGTCTTCAACGGCCTTCTCTCGGTGCGACAAAGTGATGTCGAAGCTGAAGCTGACGACGCGAACGATCTCCGTCATTTTTGTGCAATCCGAACATTTTCCGAGTTGAAACAAATCACAACTTTGGACTTCGCTTCATTCCATCGCGATAGCAAAATTATGCAAAGATTGTCGTATTTTTCACAGTACTCTCACCAGTGTTGGGACGTCATGGGCGCTTCCCGGGAATCGGACTATGATGGAGTGACTAGGTTTCCCGTCTCTGACGAAGCCGAATGATGCGGAAGTAAAACGAGGGTATGGGACCCAGGCGAGAATACAAGTAGGAGAACAAAAGGCATCGATCTTGTCCAATGGTTCCATTGCAACTTATATTTTGACAACTCAAGAGTCCGATTGAAATTGCGAAAAGATTGTTATCTCATCGATCTCCAGAGCCAGTTCAACAAACCCAACAGCCATGGCTACAAATACCCAAAGGAAAACAATTCTCGTTATTGGAACTGGCGTCATAGGTAGTTCGTGGACGACAATTTTCCTGGCCAAGGGACACAAAGTCATTGTATCTGACCCAGCTCCTGGAGCCCGAGAGAAGCTTGATCAGTTCATTCAGTCCGAATGGCCACGAATGAAAAGGGTTGGCATCGTAGAGAATGCTGATCCTAGTGGGTACTAATTTGTGGAAGACGTCTCTCAAGCAGAGCAAGTTTTGAGAGGAGAGATAGACTGGGTCCAAGAGGTGAGTCTCCGGAATCATATGTGCAAGCAGAGTCGAGAAAGCTGATATCGAAACATCAGAACGCACCTGAACGACCAAACTTCAAGACAGACCTGATTGGCAAACTCGACACTCTTCTGCCAAACAAGAACACAATCATCGCTTCGTCGTCTTCCGGCATTCCATCATCACAGTTCATCTCAAAATGCAAGAACGCATCTTCTCGCGTGTTGATCGGACGCCCGTTCAATCCACCACATCTCATCACTCTGGTCGAAATTGTTCCTCACCAAGACACATCATCGGACTCAATCAATAGAGCGATCGAGTTTTACAAGTCTCTCGGGAAATGTCCCGTGCTTGTAAAGAAGGAAGTCCCAGGCTTCCTTGCAAATCGTCTCCAGGCTGCCGTACTCGCTGAGGCATACTCGCTAGTCTCACGAGGCGTGGCGAGTGCAGAGGGTGTCGATACTGCGATGTCAACCGGTCCGGGCTTGAGATGGGCGCTGGCAGGACCATATATGACGAACGTGCTCGGAGGCGGAGCTGGTGAAGATCCGTTCGGACATTTTATCAAGCACTTGGGTCCTGCAATTGAGGGATGGAAGAAAGACATGGACGAGAAGAAGTTCGACTGGCAAGAAACTGATGTGGACGGGTTAATCGAGAAAGTGAAGCCTTTTGTGGATGCGAAGGACAGAGAAGGGGTGAGGAGAGATATGGGTGATGGCTTGATCGAATTGCTGGAGATGAAGAAGGGAAAGAATAATTTGGTGTAGCTCTTTCTATCAATTGATACCACGTGTTGACGTCTCCTCTTGCTCTTGTATTCGACATACTGCTCGATGGTATTCACAAATACTGTGGTGACTGATGACCTGGTCTGTATTGGTCTGAGCCGCACATTTCTGCCTCCGAGGCCCTTGCGAAAGGCTCACGATGTTACGGCCAATGCCCAAGTTCGAGCAACCGCATGAATGAGAGTACTTCACGCACCTTGTCTGTAAAGCTTGTTGGCTTTCTTCAAGCTTGTCTTGGTCAGAACCTCCCAGGTGCCTGGCTTTCATGGTTCGGAGCGGACAACGATGTTGCGTAATCAAGAAGTGAAGAGGTGGAGCTGGTGAGAGATGACGTTCTCCTCCGGAGGTCTCAGTACCCCTGTACAATCTTTGACTTCATCTGATGTGTCTTCCGAGCTATCTCCGCTGGCCTTCGCGCTTATCAACATCAGTTCGGTGTTCTCGCAGCGCGAGGTGCGAGACAGGTGTGACGTCTTGAAGAGATGAATGAAAGATGATGTTCGTGATCGCGAGACTGGCTGCAAGTTCTAGCCCTGAAATGGTGCAATGCATCATCGAGAAGCTTTACTAGCAATTTTGTCCCACGGCTATCTCTCACATCCCCCTCCCTGCTGCTAGGGATCCTCCGGTACCTTAAGACTTACAATAGGATTCACCTTAGCGCGTTGGAAATAGTATTTCTTTGGTCGATCAATGAACACATCTCACGACACATATTCACTTTGTTAGTAGCATCAAGAGTCAACATGCCTTACCTGGAGAACAACAAGAACTCAAACACTTCCACGCTGTTTATCCTCAACATCTATCGTGCGACACCAGAAACGCCACTGTATACTCAATCAACAAATGATCTCACCCACCCCGGCAGACTGCTAAGGTTCACGCCTGGCAAAGATGACAAGCCGGTGACCCTTCTCCAAGACCTGCACATGCCCGACGGAATTGCAATCAGCAAAAAGCACGACCGGATTTTCTGGACGCAGATGGGCAACGCTGGATCCAACGATGGTTCGATCATGACCTCGAACCTCGATGGCAGCGATGTGAAGTGCATCCTTTCAGGCGGAGCCATACATACCCCTAAGCAAATAGTCATCGACGAGGAAGCCGAGAAACTATATTTCTGCGATCGTGAAGGTCTCAGAGTACATCGATGTGACCTTGATGGCGGACACCGCGAAGTTCTGATTCAGACGGGCGACTGGAGAAACCCAGATCATCAGAACGATCAGACCCGGTGGTGCGTGGGCATAGCTATCAGCAGGGACCTAGGAAAGCTGTATTGGACGCAAAAAGGTGCCCCAAAAATGCGCCAGGGCAGGATATTTTCCGCTGAATTGGAAGTCCCAAGTGGTCACTCAGCTGTAGATCGCCCGGACATCAAGCTGATTGCTGAAAATCTTCCGGAGCCCATCGACCTAGAACTGGACGAGGATATGGGTGCTTTGTACTGGACCGATCGAGGGGAGTTCCCTTTCGGGAATACGCTGAATCGGAAGACCTTGAGGGTTGGTGAAGCTGCTCCTCGGGAGGAGGAAAGGAAGTTGGGTCGGGAGATACTGGCGGAGGGATTTGGTGAAGCCATTGGACTGGCACTTGACAAAGTTCATGGGTGTGCATGGGTCGCAGACCTTGCTGGGAGGATTTGGAGATGCGATACAAAGAAGCCTGCTGCCAAGCAGAAAGTGCACGAGGAGGAGCTGGCTGTTTTCACAGGCTTGGCACTTTGTCATGGCCAAGTTCATGGTCCAGGGTCGTAGAGGAGGCAATAATTAGTATTCCACAGGCACAATGAACTCGTAATAAAGTTCCGTGGGAACTCAACTTAAATCTCAAAGTGCAGTGTGGCCAGCTAGCGCAAGAATGCTCAGAAGCAGAAGTCGGTATCACAAGAGCAGCCACGAGAGCTGGGTGCCAGTTAAGGCAGACCTGAGTCCGTGATAGGAGGCTTGGGGTGAAGCAATTTCTGCATGGAGTGCCGCCTTCGTTCCGGTCATCGACCTCCAGTTCCGATCAATTACTAGTCAGGGTCAGTTGACCTTCATCCATAGGCTCTGTCACAACTCAAGCGCCTAAAGCAAGCTACTGTAGCAATTGTTGGCAGATGGACCAGAGCCTGGGCACGACGAACAGATGGGAGTCGTTGCAATTCATCCATACCGCACGACGAGGCGGTGCAAGCCCTCCAGGCGTATGTGGCTCTGTAATGACCACGTAGAGAATTTTGGAAGTGCTTGAATGAGTGCGTGACGTTGAGTTCTGTCTCGACCTTCCTGCCTCGTGTGAGTCTGCCCAGCGAGTAGAAAATCTTGGCATTGGCGCATTGCAGATCAATACCTCGTGGCATTGCAGCTGTTGCGGATTGGTCCCGCGTTCGATCAGAGGATTCTTGTCAGTCATATGAAAAGCATGGCGATGTCCGGCATAGCTCGCTATTCTTACCACGCCTTTCCAGCAATTCAGCAAGATGAGGTTCGCAAATTTGTTGGGCACGATCCTTGCTGCTGTCGCAGTTGTATCCGGTGCACCAACAGCGGTCCAGGGACATGGCAAAGTTGCAGCTCGACAGGAAGAAGATGCCGTGAACGGAACCTTGACGTTGGACATGACCGCTGAACGCTTCACATTCAACTATGCCACATCCGACCCATTCTCAACAAACTGGATTGGCCTTTATCCAGCCGCTGGAGGTGGACCTGTGGACCAGGAATATGTATCATCATCGACTGAATGGAAATACGCGCCAGAGACGGAAGGTCAGGTTCACCTGTCGACAGAAGCGTTGCAACCGGGTGATTACCAGGTATACTTTTTGGCGCGAGATGGCTATCATTGGCTTGCGGAACCTATCACTGTGACGCTTTCGGCACCGCCTGCTGAGCTCAGGTTCCCGACCGAGACTGCGACACTACAAAATGCCAGACAGCTGGAGAAGTATGCGGCTGCGGTCGGTGGGCTCCTGCTTGGTAAGGGCGATGAGCCGGTGACATTTGAGAAGGTCGAGGGCGAGAACTGGATCAGTGTCAGCGTGGACGGCAAGTTGAGCGGAAGGCCTGGAATTTTCAGCAGGGACGAATCCGTTTTCACGGTTCGCGCAACTGCCGAGAATGGTTCAACTGCAATGATGAAGCTCAGAATCCCAGTGCGAAAGGCGTGGCAATCGCTAGTCCAAGACCTGAGGGTCATGGCGTTCAACCTCTGGCACGGAGGCACCAGAGTCAACCACTTCCAGGAAAAGCAGTTGCGATTCATCCTGGAATCCGGCGCAGACGTTATTGCGCTGCAAGAAGCGAGTGGCAGCCATGGCCAAAGACTTGGCCAAGCATTGGGCTAGTCCTACTTCCAGAGCACGGGAAGCGTCGCGATAATCAGTCGGTATCCCATTGTAGAGAAGTATGGCGAGATCTCTGCATCTGGAGGAGTTCGCGTCAACATCAACGGCAACAGAAAGTTGTCGCTCAGCCCAACGGAGATTAATGTCTGGAGTGCGCATCTTGGGTACACGCCGTACGGCCCATATGACTTTTGCTTCGACAATATGACCAAAGAAGATGCACTGGCGCGGGAAGCCGAGTCCGGACGTACACCGCAGATAACTGCTATTCTGAGCGGCATCCAGTCGCAGCTACGAAATTCGAGGAGAGTCCCGGTCATCTTGGCTGGCGACTTCAATGCGCCCTCGCATCTGGACTGGGTACCAGCACTCGCTGAGAAGAATTGTGGGGTTGACAGCTTCGACTGGCCAACATCGATCCTCCCAACTGCTCGTGGACTGATCGATTCCTTTCGAGTGGCGAATCCTGATCCGGTGGCCGTCCAGGCTACGACATGGAGTCCGCTATACCCGAGGCACAATGGTGATACAGGTCGCGAGGAGCCACAGGATCGCATCGATTTCGTCCATCACACTCAAGAGGGGATGCGGGTCGCGGAGTCCAAAGCCATCGTGGTTGGGAACCCCAGACCGTACCCACAGCACGCAAACAACGAATGGACGACGGATCATGCAGCCGTACTGACGCATTACGGGCTGTAGAAAAAGAGCTCCAATATATGGGGAGGAAATGACGACTGTGCACTTGATCTATTTTCAATGTCTCCGAGAAGGCTTCTGTTGAAGTCGTGTGTGGGGCAGGCAGTAGCTGAGCACTTCTTTGTTTCGTAGCCATAGTCTGAGACGAAATGAATTGGCAGTGCGGCCAGGCTGTTTCTTGTGTGACCAGACTGTCGCGAAAAGTGTGTGCTGCAAGCCTCTCAAAGGATCTCTTGGAATCCTTCAGGCTAAGTCGGCAGCCGCCGATCGCAAGACCGCGTAAACGACTTGCCCTCGTGCCAGTGTCGCTGAGGGCGGCGAGCAAGGTCGCCAGACGATCGACACCCACTCCAACAGTCTTGTGATATCCCGTACTCTTCGAGGTTCTCAATCGCCAGAACCAACAATGGCAGGCTTGACGCTGCCACCCACCATCATTGGTATCGCCGTCTCACACGCAGTCCTCAGTCGTCACCCCGACAACCAGTCTCTTCACCAGAACACCACCATGGGCACTCTCGCAGTCGCCATCCCAGTAGGCATTCTCGGGGCGATTGTAGTCGTCAGTCTGGTCTTCATCTGGTTCTGGTTCCCGCGCACTTGGGATAAGGGTGTCAAAGCCGACGCAGACGACGTGAATCAGGTCACCGGCGAGGATCGCGAGGCGCAGCGACGGGCGAATCGGGACATCATCGAGCGGTTCAAGAGGGCGAGAGCCATTGAAAGAGGAGAGATTGTGGAGGATGTCGAGATGGGAAGTGCTACGCCGGTCCACACCGTGCACGCACCCAAGACCTGAGCCGGGCCGGGACAGGGGTGAGGGACGACTGCACATGGTACACAACAAAACAACATTGCACTGCACTTCATGCAGCAAAGAATTTATCAACCAGTGCGAATATGATTGCACGAATCTTCCTCGTATCTTTTCGAGCTTGACGGAATTCGTAGTGCCCATTACTTCCATTCCCATGCATGCCAACGACCACACAAAGTACAGGTGGTGTAGGCTCATGCTAACGCAAACACTCAAATCTGCAAATCGTTGGCCTTACGTCCCGGAGATCGACTGGGCCTCATGAAGCGGGATAATATACAGAGGTGGCTCAGTAATTGTTGGCGTCCGCGAAAGGAAACTTGCAATGCGTTGACCAGCGACAGATTGTCCCCGTAGGTTCGATGCATCTTGCTCACAGTGCGAGCGACCCAGTTCACTACCGTGCTGCCTGAGACTCCACCTCCTCCTTGCCGCTCCGCGCCTTTTCAGTGGCTCCTTGACAAGATGAGACTGTTGGAGGCCACAACGCATCAACATGCGCAGTGACGCCGTGGGCATGTTTCTTTCGTGTCCGAGAAACCGGAGGAGGGTTTTCGCGTTCTCATACAAGCCCCATGGACGATTTTGGATGACGGCGGCGAACTCGAACTAATTGCCCATGCTCCTCACGTTACCGAGTCTATGATGTTGCAAGATGATCGGTTATCTCGCTCCTTGGGAATCTAGTACCACAAAAGCCAATTGACTGAGCGGATTTTCGAGTACTGGCTGTGGGTCTGTACTGCCAAGCTCATCCAGACGATGAACGCTTTGTGTTCAAGCGAAAACAAACCAGGTCAAGCCAGCAGCAGCAGAAGGCTCAGTGGAATGCGCGCCGCTTGTCTACGCACTACAAATCAAAGCTACTGAAGCATCGAGCGTGGGACAATATTAGGTGCACTGCACATCGAGTCGACGTGGGGCACACGCTGACACAAAAAGACTTGCTCTTACAAAAAAGAAAAGACTATTTCGAGATCGAACTCGAATCAGGAAATCGAACATATTTGTACAACGGAATCAGAACGAACAAGAAAAGACAAAAAGAGATCTCTTTCTCGAACGAAGGACTTCCAAGCATCTGAAAGTGACCGAATGGTCATCTGGCGCGCTGGAGTGTGTGGTTCAACTGTTTACTTCGTGAACCACCAGACCAAGACAGGATCGCAATCAAGGTCCGACCCTCCAATTCGATGTGACGTTATGCGTCAGCGAATAGTCTAATATGTAGCTTCATACTTCCAGCGTCGGTATGCAGCATGTCGAGTTGAAGTCGCGGTCGAGAAATCACCCGTTGAATACCCCCGGTTTTTGCCTTTACCGTTCGAAGCACTATACGATCTCACCGGTTCGAGTTGGAAGTGCCTAGCATCATCGAATTTATACGAATCCAGGAACTCGAGGACGTTATGTGCAGTGCAAAGGAAAGAAACAGCTCGGCAAAAAGGAGATCCCATACTTTGCGTCAAAATGGGAGGCAATTATGTGCGTCGAGTCACGAACATACAGCACAGGGAAATGCCAATTTGTTTTTTCTTAAAAAAGGAATCCCAAGGAAGGACAAAAAGTGCAAAAAGGAAAGGGAATAGGCAAAAGAAGAAGATCGAATGAGGGCGTCCAACATCTGGTGTGACACGACGGGTCATCTGGTGCGTTGGAGTGTGTGGAAGAGGTGGGGACAAGTCGCTGAGGATGTTGAAGCCCGGCACTCTGCGCAGCGACCAAAGATCTTGCAAGTAAGATGGAGAGAGCGTCAGGTGCAGGCGGCATGATCACAGCAGAGATGTCGACCATGAGCAGGAAAGCAAGCGAGATGGTTCGTGAGCTCACCAAGCTCGTTGAGGATGCTCACGAGGATGCTCGGTAGATAACAACATGTCGCAGACAACAAAGCTCAAGATACTGCAGACCGGGTGGGATTCCTTAGATCTGAAGGCGAGTATTGCGAAGGTGATGCGGCCAGCATGTTACGGTGAAGTCCAGATTTCACCGATTTTGCCGCCCGCTAAGGATTCGGCGGCAGGGATGAATGGGACCTTCGACAATGTGCAGCTTGATCCGCGTCTGTGGAAGTTAGCCAACTGCAACACCATACGCATTTTTGGATGCGAAGATCGCAAAATGGTGTGAATAGAAGCCAAAAACATCGTCCATTCTTCTCTGCCAGTCTGCACGGGGAAGTTACATTGTTCGCCAAGCTTGAACGCTATTTCCTCGCTAAAATCTTATACCGTCGTGTCCCCAGTCTCAGCTGGATGCATAACTTGTGCATACGAGAAACACGACCATCCCTGGTCTTTGAAACCTTGTGTCTGATGAATTTGAGGAGTTGGCATGATTCTTCCAACGACATCGTAGAGCGACAAATCGCTACTCCCCTCCCAACGATCTTCCCCACGCTGTGAAGACTCCGCCATCGTCATGGCCCTCCTCACTCACCTCCTTTCAGCAGCCGCCATCTTCCTCTTGACGACAGTACTCTGGAATGTCCTGAAGCAGATCTTCTTCAAAGACAGCCACAAACCTCCCGTCGTCTTCCACTGGCTCCCTCTCATCGGCTCCACAGTCAGCTACGGCCAAGATCCTTATGCCTTCTTCTTTGCCTGCCGCGAGAAGTATGGCGACATATTCACCTTCACCCTTCTGGGAATGAAAGTTACAGTATATCTTGGCCCACAAGGCAACAACTTCATCCTCAATGGCAAACACAAAGACCTCAATGCTGAGAAAGTCTACGGCCCTTTGACTGTACCAGTGTTCGGGAAGGGCGTGGTGTATTATGTTGATAATGCCAAGTTTATGGATCAGAAACGAGTGGTGAAAGAAGGATTCACCACTGCGAATTTGAGGGCTTATGTGCCGCAGTTTGTGAACGAAGTCGAGAAGTATATTGGAGGTAACGCCGCTTTCCAAGCGGAGACGGGAATCTGTGACGTCTCAACCGTGATCGCAGAGATCGCATTGTATTGTGCAGCAGGCTCATTATAAGGGAAAGAAGTGAGAGAGTCCTTTGATGGCACTTTCGCGACGCTGTTCCGACATTTGGACGACGGGTTCGCGCCAATAAATTTTATGCTTCCTGACCTGCCACTGCCTGTGGATCGAAGGAGAGATCATGCACAATTGGAGGTGCAGAAGTTGTATATGGGGATCATCAGTGATCGAAGGAAGAGAAAACGCGCCGATGACGAGCACGACCTGCTATGGTCATTAATGGACGCAACCTACAAAGACGGCTCCCTAATCGGCGACGACATCCTCGCAAACCTCCTGATCTCGCTCCTAATGGGCGGCCAACACAACACCGCAGCAACCGGGACTTGGATCATGCTCCACCTCGCCCACAAAACTTACCTCATCAAAGAACTCCATCAAGAACTTCAATCCCACAACCTCGTCGGCGAGAACTCCACACCCATAAGCTACGACCACATCAGTAAACTCCCTCTCCACAGCGCGATAATCAAAGAAGCCCTCCGACTCCACGCCCCAATCCACTCCGTTATGCGGAAAGTAAAATCTCCCATGCCAGTTCCCAACACCGAAATCATTGTTCCCGAAGGCCACATCCTTCTCGCAGCGCCCTGCTTTCCCTCTCGTCTCGAAGAAAACTTCCCCAACGCGGGCGACTGGAATCCACATCGCTGGCTGACACCTCAAGCCGCGAAATCAGAAACCAGCGAAAACGATACAAGCGATGTAGTGGATTACGGCTTCGGCGCGGTGTCTAGTAAAGCTGCTCTATCGCCTTACTTACCTTTCGGAGCAGGACGACACAGATGTACAGGCGAACAGTATGCTTATGTGCAGTTGACAACGATTCTTGCCACGACGGTGAGATTGCTAGATTGGGAGCAGGTAGATCCAAAAGCAGATGTGCCAAAGACGGATTACAGTAGTATGTTCTCAAGGCCGATGCATCCTGCTACGATTCGTTGGCGGAAGCGGTAGCTTCAGAGATGGTTGCACCGGAATAACATGCTGGTACGCCAATTTGGCACCGGCAAGAAGCTGTCAGAGTTGGAAAGATTACGGAGTTCATTCCCAAATATGCTTGAGCGCTCATCGACTAGCCCTGTTAAAATCCTCGTACCGGCGAGCATGTCTCTCGATCTGGGCCACCTCATTCTCCACTCGCGCCCACTCTTCATCTGTAGCATCGTACCACCGACCCGCAATATCCTCCCATACTTGGATCATGCGCTTGTGTCCGGCGCACTGATAAAAAGCTCGCACAGACTCCAAGACAATCTCGGAACGCAGAGAAACTGGCTGCTGGTTAGGAGGGAGGGATGGCCGCGGCCGTGCTGTATTCGCTTCGGGCGAGGCTGAGTCATTGCTCCGAGCAGAACTTGTGATGAAGTCAAGGTCATGCTGTCGCAAGACGCCGGGTCCTCGACGCCAGATAGGGAACGAGTCGAAGGTGTCTAGATCGTGTACTAAATGTGAAGGGCTAGCAGGAGTGTAGCGGGAAAGGCCACTGTTCGCGCCTCTACTCGTTTGATCATGATTGCGGTCCTTCTGCAACAATGTCTGGGTGCCCGCGGAGTCAAACGAGGTCTTGGGCCGGTCTTCGCTCCCACCGACCTTCTTCGTCCGGAGGCTTTCCCCAGGCGTCAGACTGTCGAGGAACGAAGAGGCCGCATCAGAATGATGCGGTTCATTGTCGACCGGTTTGATGCTAGTTGCGTCACCGTTGTCTTCCAAAGTAGAGCCGCCTTCGGGCAGCAGCGCTGCATCGGTAAGATGTCGCAAAGAGACGCTCTCCAAGAAAGAAATCGGTTGACTGCTAGCCCGCAACGATGGCTGAGCTTCTTCAGCCTGTTTTGGAGCAGTCGTGGTCGGCGGGTGGTGACGATAAGTGCTAGCTGCGGACTCCGCCATCATGGCGCCTAAAATGTCGATATCGTCGGTCATTGCTGGACTGCTCGATGGAGACGTAGAATGCGAACCGTTTTCAAGAGGAGCGCTGTCGAGTGAGTATGGGCCAGCCTTATCGAATCCAGGGTCACCGTGCTCAGTTCCGTCGTCCGCTGCCCAGTCATCAACATCACTCTCCATTGATGGCACACCTTCTGCTACCGCCGGTGGGTCAGAAGTGGAGGTGGGAGGCGCATCACTCTCCGGTACAGTATTCATGTTGGCCCCATCGGGTGGTGCTATTCGAGTGCCGCACAGGTCGAGCTCCATCTGTTTGATGACAACCTTCCAGAGCTCCTCAAGCCTCCGATGGTGCCATCTGGACAATGCATAGCCACCGTGAAGACGGAAGCCTTTGAGGATATGCACGAATGAACCCGTCTCAGGCTGCAAGCCTTGTTCACTCATCTCTTCCAGCAATTCCCAGATCCGATCAGCGTCCCCAGATATGGTTGAATGATACTTGAACAGAATGGTATAGGTGCGGGCGTCAGGAGCGATGGGGGTTATCTTCTGTACTTGCTCACGCCGCTCGTATGACGAGGAAGATGCGCCAAAGAAAGAAGATCCATGAACTTCACTCTCAGCCCGCAATCGCTGAGCAGCCACATTCAGCTCGGATCGCAATTCCTTCCTCTCTTGCCATTCTCTTGCACTTGGGGTCCCGAATTTCTCTTCCGTCAAGCGCTTCATTTTGTTGAATACTTGTTCAGCCGCCGGAGCTTCTCCAGAACGCAGCAGAGATAGAATGACTGAATTCATGATGGTCGTGTCGACGATCTCGCCCGCTTCAACGAACTCGCGAAAAGCGCGTCGGACTTCATCGCCATCTCTCTTCACCCCTCCATAATAGATCAAGCTTCCACGAAAGTAGCGGTCCAGTGGCAGATCTCGGGCCTTGATCTCCTCGTATATAGTGTCTGCGAGAGCGAACCGACCTGCCTTGACAGCCACGTCGAACAGAACATTCAACGTAACATGATCGGCGGCGTGGCCTTGCTCTTCCATACGCATCCACGTTTCGATCGCCGCTTTGACTTCGCTGGATGTTGTACGCTGCACCCAGCGGCCAGCAAAGGAGATGGCCGTGGTCCAGTTGTTCTTATTGAGCGGCACGCCTTCCTCAACGCAGTCATCCAGAACCTGAAAGTAGCGTTGCATCGCATCCTTGTCGTGCCATTGCTGAACGAAGCCCAGGTGCTGCAAGAAGCGATGCAGTACCCAATCCTCCATGAATCGTGGTCGTGGCGAATGGATCTGCTGATACAAATGCCATAGCTCGTCCAGTGATATGTGACCAAGCCGAGACAACATGATCTTGTTGTCAAGTCTCTCGATAATATTCTTTTGCTGGTGATCCTCTGGTGGCGCGACATGACGCTTCCCTGGGCTCGTCTGACGCTGCGCTGCTGCTAGCTCCTGTTCCGGCGTCAAGATCAGACGGGACGCGAGAGGAGATCGGTGGTCCTCTGGATCTGTCGTGTCTGGGCCCCATTGGCGGTAGAAGTCCACGAGATTGCGATACTCTTCCTTCGAGATTTGCGCATCGCCATTTGCTGCTACCTGTCTTTGCTCAGGTTCGTCCCTGGCAGTAGAGTAGTGGCGGATAGGCCGATGAGCAGGAGCCCGCGGTGCTACTGTGTGTTTTCTGCATGTTCCTGCCGCCACGAGACTACTAATGAAGAAATCTTCCCACTCTTTGACGGGTGGTCGTGCTGGCACCACCCGCACACGCGTGTCATCGCCGTTGCATTGCTTCTGTGTAGCTACTCGTCTGTGCCGATATCGTCGACGGGGAGGGTGTCGTTCGGTGCATCTGGCGGAAGATGCTATCGTCGTTGGCGACAGAGCTGCTGCTGCGGTGGTGACTGCGGGCGGGTGTCGCAGGAGAGGAAGCAATCGGGACATGAAGAGGGCCACATGATGCCAGCGACTCCATCAGCTCCGCATTGGCATCGCAAGTCGGTCGTAGGAGCGAGAAAAGTGTCGTCGTGTAGTCGCGTGCGAAGAAGCTCGTCTCTCCTCCTGCACACCGGGACACTCCCGCTTCGCCGCATCGTCCATCACCATCAGATTCCCCCATCCATTGAGAACAGTATCATGACCCGATAGCACACCTCGCACCATGGGCCGCTACTCCTTCGCCGCACAGAATGTGCAGAAGACCGCCTCACAACTCCTCCACGTCAACCGCATTCCCGCTCCGCCGCCGTGGTACCAAGCGATCGCCAACACACCACCCTCCACACGCCTTACGCGCCCACCTCTGCAACGATCCAATGCGCCCAACAAAAAGTCCAGTAGAAAATCATCACGCCTCTTCAAACCTCTAACCATCAAATACACCGAAGACCAGTTGCGATGGGAGTACTTTAATGACCATCCGTGGGAGCTGGCGAGACCGAGAGTGGTCCTCGAAGACAATGCGCGAGACCGAGAAGTGTACGATTGGAGCATTCCCTTAGACTACAGCCTACGAAGACCTCGAGTGGGATCGCGCGATGAGTTCGGGAGGGGCACTGCAGAATGGGAAGAAGTGATGAAAGTGCAAGGGAGTAGACCGATTAATGGCGAAGCGTGAGCAGATACCGGGCACATCCTCACATGGCAAGATACTGACAACTCGACAGCGTCATTCAACGCTGGCAGTATCTTCTAACACACACAGAGATGACTCAGGCAGCAGCATACGACCAGGCGAGAAAAGAGCTATACCGCTATCGACACCACCGAGAAGTGGAAGCACGAGTAGCAAGGGAAGAAGCGCAAGCAACAGGCGCATACTTCGGTCTCGGACCACTGGAAGTTGGCGATCTATTAGAAGACAAGGCATTCGAGGACTGGAAGCAATGGGCCATCAAGCAAACACAAGAATTGAAGGCCATGCAAAGTAGCGCATATACCGGAGCTGAAGACGGCGCGGAACTACAGCTAGAAGAGCCTGAAGCTGATGCAGCGATGCAAGAAGTATCAAGTAGTGTACCCGGCAGCAAATCTGGGCAGACAGCAAGAGGTGGAGCCCCTGTAAGACCATAGAGTGAAGACGAATCAAAAAAGCGTATGATACCCAGACCCTTCGAGTTCAGACGTCGTATTCGGCTGGTCCTGCTGCTCCTACGGCGTCTTGAAATAGTATTTCACCGGACCAAGTGGGGAGTGACACTGTTGGTTGCGCGGCCTGACAGTCAGTGTATGTACAATTTCTAGTTGACGAAGGCACAGCTTCATATATTTCTCATTCTACGACTCGCAGCGCGCTCAGCATCATCGTCGCGGAGTCTCCAGCACCATCCTGCCGTAGACTGGCTTTGGCTCTATGCGGAACTTCGAAGCACAAGGAGGGAAGCGAATTAGACAAAGGCTAGTTGACAAGACAGTGGTTGCGAGAACGAACATGGACATCGTCCTCAGAATGTTGGTTCGGTGCAGTACTATCGTCGACGGCAATGAGGTGCATACACTCATGTAAGCCCACACGTCTCGCCCGTCTTGCCGATCCCAATTCTCAAGACACCATCGACCGCCTTACATAAGAAACAACGACATCAACCGAAGAACGAACACCAGAAGCAGAGTGCAGGTCGCAGCATAGCGTCGTAAGGACCATCACCATTGGAAGCACCCATATCCATCAACCAAGCAACCCCAAACCACACTACCACTTCACCAACCGCCTCCCCCTCTCCATCCCCTCCAACCTCAACATTCTCGCCACAACCAAAACCTCATCAGTCATCACAAACCAAAACCCCTCCACACCTACTCAACTTCCCAGCAAATATCAGCAGCCTCCAACCGCGGACTTCACTCAACATCCCCCCAAAACCATCAAGAAAGTGCCTTGGCAACTCTGGGGCTTCGCATTAAAGTTGTTTGCTGGGGCTGCTGCACCTGGTACAAGTCCAGGAACAGGAACGAGGCCCGTCAAGAAGTCGCGTGAGAAGATACTGCGGAAATTGGCCTTCTCTGCAACGTCAACCGTGGATTCCTCAGCGGTGGTCGAGATGAGAGGCAGAGCGAGAGCTTGGGTGAAGAGGAATGTAGTGGCGAGGTGGAGGAACTTCATTTTCGTTCTTTTTACGTATGTGATTTCCGTTTGCGGGCTTCGATTGGGTTGTGTTTACGTAGGTTGATTCGGCCGAGCTCTTGGGATGGAGATCGCTAGGATGACGGTCGACCTGTAGCGACGAAGTCAGTGCTAAGTCACTCTTGCCATCAATGGCTGCAACCACAACTCACAAATCGTTGGTCGTTGGAACAGGGTAATGAGCGAGGAATACGACCGCGAGGAATACGACAACGAGTGACAGCGCGAGAGTAAGCGTCTGGGAAGGAGGTGCGAGGATGGCAGGCGCGTCTACCGGTTATATGAACCCCTCGCGATTACTGATTTCCACCTTCCTTTTACCCTTTCTGGGAGAGGTTGGTGGGCAGAGAGTTTGATTGCCATAGCTACATTGAGCATGTTGCTGCTAGGATGGCCTGCCAAACTTCCCGACCTCACGTCGTTCAGAGTGGCTCGAACAACAGTCACGTGGGGTAAAGTTCAGACAAGATTGCTCGGACAAGGCTTGGGTGGAGCAGTTGCAGTCGGTTCGTCGTCTTTTTGGGGCATGTTTGTCGCCAAGAAGCTGGGATAAGTTGGGTCTCAATCACAGCAGCAAAATTTATGCTGACGGAGTGCACTAGCTTGATCTGTCTTTCCCATCTGGCGGCCAATTTTCCTGCGGTTGTCGTTTTGCGCAACTGCGACTTGATTGTGACATTGCTTATGGTCTGGTATCGCTGTCGTGCTATCTCGGACAGTGCTCCGGAGTCCTGGGTTTTTCAAAAGGAGAGGTCTTGGTGGACGGCATCTGGCGATCTTTACTTGCCATTTGTACATGAGTGTTGATTAGTGGTCCCGCGAAAACAAAAAGGCCCAGACGACTGTTCAACTGGCCAGACTCTGCAGATCGATCAGTGGAATCGATCCTGAAATGAGGTAACAGCTTCGAGGCCCCTTGGTACATGATGTTGCGACTTCCATGATGGGCGACGTCTCAGCTCTGTCAAGAGCAGGCTGGCTGTCACCACGTAGAGTCATGTCGCTCATCTTTCTTCTTTTGTGGGTACCAGAGGCACCTCCGCGAAGCAAGTCATAATGACAACTGACTTCCAAGAAGCACTGGATATGGAGATCGAGCTCCGGCTCGTGTGCCAATGGGGCGATAGTTGCCGCGACGAACGTGGACTATTTCGAGGTGATGCTTGTGACATGCTGACATGATCTCCAAGCCATCTGCTCGGAGTCCTGGGCAAATGATTGACGATGTGCAGTTGCCGGCGAAGGATCAGTCGGAGCCTCCATGTCCGCTCTGGCATACTGTGATGGACTTTCCGCCTTTCTTGACACGCTACCTGTGCAGGGGAAGGTGCGCTCGAAACGATACACAAGTCCCGAGTCGACAAGACAAAGGGAAGGTGCCGTATGGTGGCACGACCAGCGACTGCAACGTGACGGGACCGAGAGTGCAGCCAGCGAGCAGTTCCTTGTATCATGTCGGTGGCTGAGCTGTACCCCAGTGAGATCATGACGGATTGCACTATCGGCAAGCACGCCCACGATAGACGGCAGTCGCAACACCAGCCTCGACACTCCTCGAACGCTGTGACGGTGCATGGTGCCGTTCTGAGCGGTTGGAAACCCAGACCGGGCTCGGCTTGTCCATCAGTGTACGGATTGCAGTCCATGATTGTGGGTATGAATGCTTCGAGGGGACATGAAAAGTGTAGCTCGAAGGAAAAAGCGGGGGAAGCGGCAGTTCGCGCGAGGTACATTTGCTGGTGAAGCTGCTAAAATGTTGCGCATCGTCTCCGGTGCTGCAATGCATATCAATTCGGGATCTCATCAATGCTCCGGATCCAAATCTCCTTCCTGCCGTTCAACTTTCTCCTCAAAGCCGAGCTCGCAGGGTACACCACTCGACGCAATCGGTTCGAGCTACCAAGCGGCTGATAGCTCTTCAGTCCATGCCACGGATCCAGTCGCATGTGATCCTCCCAGAAAGCCTTTCTCTCCAAATCGAAAGCTTCCTGTTTGGGGATCTTCAACGTAGCCACCGTCTGCCAAGGATATTTCTCGCTGTCCCATTCGGTGCCCGAATATTCCACGGGCTGCTGTTTTAGGTCCTCCAGAAGTTGAACTTGGAAGAGATACTCCGCGTCATGATTTGCGTGGAAATTCTGTAGCCACCTGTGGTGTTGATCGCTTTCGTGGGCTTCGGGTTTGATGGTCTGATCAGCGAGCTTTGTCTGCGTTTCCGTATTGGGCACTAAACAATATTTGAAGACATAATCGCCAAAGCGATATGCCGTCTGCGAGTATTGACGAAGTGAAGCCAGGTGAGGATTGGGAACCTGGAAGCGCGCTTTCTGCAACTCTGCATCGTTCCGCTTCTCCAATGCCTGGTCCATCTCTTTTGTCTCCAAGAGCGTTCCGAGTTTCATTCTGATGTCGAAAATCTCACGCGTCGTCTTCGCATCTGCCAGCTCGATCGCTGGAGTACTATTAAACTCAATGTCCTGCGTCTGAGGGTGCTGCACATCTGATCTAGTCGGGAAGAAATCCCCTTTCACGTTGAATAGCTTGATACTGAAACCTCGAGGAGCGGGAATAGTGTCTGAGAATCCAGGATCACCTGGCTCAGTGGAGTATCGACAAGCAGCTGGATAGCCGCCAGCCTGTGCGAATAGCTCGCCTTGGCGCAAGTGTGCTGGCAGTCCGTCGTGGACGATGAAAGTGCCTTTCACGATTCCATGTGTCCGACAATGGGTCCCAGTATACACATGTCGGTGATTATCAAACTGCTGCCGCTGCTGCTTGTTGATCTGCCCTGCAACGGCTTCGATATCTGCCTGTTCGCCAGGAGCAGGGTCTTCCACGCCTGTTGCGTCCCAACGGAGATAGGTCCTGGCTGACATTTCGCTGTAATCACCCCTGGCATCGATTGCAGTTTCCCTCTTCCAGGTCGTTTCTCTCTGCACTGCACTACCTGAACTGGGTGTTCTTTCGGGAGGTAACTGTTGAGGAGCAGTGAAAATGCTTTTCAAGGTCTTGTTGACCATGACGAAATTTGGAATCGGCTGAACGGCTACGTGGTATAGGAATGTGCAGTGAGGGTGTCATCTGGATCGAAGCGTCCAGACTGTGAGTGGACTTGCAGGATGGGATGGAGGGCAAGGGAATATACGTCAGTGAGCGTGCACGACTGGACTTGCCTGTGTAGGTCATTGGACCCTGATGAGTATACAGTAGTCGACATGTCATCATCCAAAGCGGTCATCAGGTCTCCGCAAGGAGTGCGGAGACGGTCCCATCGAACGGGAGTTGGGGGGGGGTGCGATTGCGAGACGGGTTCGCCGCCGCTCTGATCGACAGCGGAAATGCGTGGGAAGGCGGTGGTGATGCAAGAGACGGTGCGGGCCAAGCAGCGGCAGTAGTCATGTTTTCGCGTAAACCCCGTTGGGATGCGGCGCAAGGCTGAGACCTGTCTGCCGGGCGGTGCTACCTCCTACGGCGACGCTGGTGGGAGCGGCAGTCCATTTCTGGGCAGTGTGCATGTGAAAGAGGTGGGCGAGTGCAGTTCAGAGTCCAGAAGAGGTGGTCGGCGGGCCGGGGTTGTCCAGGCCTGGCGCGGCTTCTCCGCCCTGGCGCGCTCGTGGATGCCAGGTGGTGGGAAAGTCGACACCCGGACTGCCATCCCGCGAAACTTGCAGCTGTACGACTGCCGGACTGCTGGTCGATAACAATGTCTGCCGCCAACACGACCGTCGACGCAACGAAGTCAGGTACGACCACCATCTGCACCGCCCATCAGCACCGAGAGCGCGAAGACCTCCGCTTGGCACGGTGGAGGGGCCGAGGCCAGACGCAGATACCATTTCTGCGCAGCGTGCAGCAGTGATTGCTGACCTCGATTCACCGCAGCGAGCAAGAACAAGAAGAAGAAGAACAGCAAGAAGAAGGCCAACGGCCAGGCAAACGCGGTCAATGGCGCGGCACAGACCAATGGCGCCGGCGTCGATCATGTAGCCGACGACGATGCTGACGACGAGCCATCACGACCCCAGACCCCGAGCGTGAGTAGACGATCCCCTCTGCAGCATCGTCCGATGCCGACACCCAGGCTGAACGGAAGAATAGGCAGGTACGAAATCCGACACAACAGACGCGCAACAATCATCCGATATGCCTCCAGCGCCGTCCAAAGCTCAGACCAAGTCTGAGCAGCTGCCCACACAGAACGGTACACATAAGCCCGCAAATGATTCCGTCGAGGACGATGAGGACGACGACGATGATGCCGACGATGACGAGGAACCCGAGAAGTCAGCGACTGCCACTCCATCCTCCAACGACACATCCGCACGACTCGATGCCATGCAACAAGAGCGCGACAGCTTAAGAGCTGAAGTGACACAGTTGCGAAAGTCGCTCGAGAGCTTGCAAGAGAAGCACAATGAAGAGTTGACTGGCGTGAAGGAGGAGCTCGAGCAGACACAAGAGGGAAAAGAGCACGCCGAGACGCAGTATCGCAATCTCTTGGGCAAGGTGAACACCATCCGCTCGCAGCTAGGAGAGAGGTTGAAGGCCGATGCCGCTGAATTGGAGACGGCGCGGGAGAAGATTGAGGAGCTGGAGAAATCCAACAGCACAGCACAGACCGAGAACGAGCGCCTACAACAGCAGATCACCGACCTCAACAGCAAGCTGGAATCGCAAGCGGCCGAGGTGGACACGTTGCGCAGTCGCACAAATCTCTCGACTAGTAATTGGGCAAAAGAGCGCGATGAAATGGTGCAACGTGAAGCGGCGCTGCGGGAAGAGTATGAGGTTGCGAGGCAGGCGATGCAGGACTGGGAAATTCTCGCAACAGAGGAACGTTCGAGGCGCGAAGCTCTGGACGAGAAGATACAGGAGCTCGAGGATCAACTAAGCACACAACGAGAGGCTTACGAGCGTGCTCAATCCGAGGCCAACACGCAATCGAATACCGTGGATGGCCTTCAACGTGCTTTGCGTGATGTGCAGGAAGAGCGGAAACGAGAGTTGCGAGAAATGGTAGAGCAGTCACAATCGCAGCTTGATGCATTACGTACCCAAGCAAAGGCAGCGGAGGAGACAGCAGCATCGCTCAAGAGTGAGCTGGAGACGACACAGGCAGAACTTGCAAGAGCTGCGCCGTTCGAGAAAGAGGTCAAGGAGAAGAACCTGCTGATTGGCAAGCTCCGGCACGAGGCTGTCATCCTCAACGACCATCTCACGAAAGCCCTTCGCTTCCTCAAGCGTGGCAAGCCAGAGGACAACGTAGATCGCCAGCTGGTTACCAACCACTTCCTACATTTTCTGGCTCTGGATCGAAGTGACCCGAAAAAGTTCCAAGTTCTGCAGCTGATTGCGGCTCTCCTCGGCTGGGACGAAACACAAAGGGAGCAAGCAGGTCTAGTCCGGACCGGCAGTAACGTCAGTTCAACAAGCGGTAGCTTGCGAGTACCATTATCGCCCTTCCGAAGGACACCATCGACGCCGACTCTAGGCGAGTTCATCCCAGACAGCCCAGGAGGTGCGAGTCGAGAAAGTCTGGCGGAGCTGTGGAGCGATTTTCTCGAGCGAGAGGCCGAACAAGGCACTGCAGGCAGTTCGCGCAGACCCAGCATCGCCAGCTCCCGAGGTGGCATGAGAAGTCCTAGCATCGGAGGTGTGATGAGTCCTACGAGTGAAAGCGGAAAAGCAGGTCCGTTCAACGGGGGCAGCTTGCGAGGCGTGCCAGACGCTCAGCACCAGAGGAAAGCAAGTCAGAGCTCTGTAGCTGTCTTGGGAGGGAAGCCTGAGGGCGCGGGACCGGCGAAGTAGTATTCGACGATGACCCTGCGCCGCTCGGCTTCTGCTTGGCCGGGCGCTGTTAGCGGCTAGGGATTGATGAGAAACGCAAATGCAATTGCAAAGCAGCCGGGGTGCCATTCCATACACTTCTTCGTGCCACTTGCGAGACTTTGCGTTCACGCAACGCCACATTTCCGCCGGGTGAAACTCATCGCGCGACCCCACCACCAATTGACCGCTCCTTGAGCAGACGCAAGTACAGATGTGATCGCGACATCGACAATCTCCACAGCGCGGAACACATGGGGGACACGCTGGCGTGGCGTCTCGTGCAGTAACGCTTGGTCCGACACCCTCTTTCTTCCCATATATTAGGTGGCGCAACGCCTACTTGTCCGCAACGTCCTTGGCTCGGGATAACGGGTTTCCGCCAAATCTTCCAGTCAACTTCGCGGTTCTCTGAGGGCGCAGATGCACGATAGATGTATCAAGTGTTTAGCATCTTCGGCCGCCGACCGAAGCCTTCTACTGGTTCTTAGTGCTTCGCCTGATCGAACGCCGTACCGTCTGCGGGCGAGCTTGGCGCCTTGGACGGCGCTTCAATCGAATCAGTACTGACACCTGGTTGCGCGCTTGCTGGCCTGATCTCTGAACAGGAGGTACGAAATACCTTGACTCGGCTCAATACTAAAGTTATGCTGCCAACAACGACCGCAGAACGCTAGTGCAATATCTTCACGCCGGAGCTCGGCACAATTCCGCTGATTCGTCTTCATAGGCCATCTCAATGGAGGAAGACGATCAGTGATCTGTTGATGGCTTCAGAATTGGTTGCAAACAGAGACTATATAAAGGATCACACAGAAACCGGGAACGCCGTCGATTTACAGGTCCATTCCCAACAAACAGGCTCGTCACTACCATCTTTTCCACAGACCAACGTGCAGCGTTCTATTCCACCAAAAGCTCAGCTACCACCCACCTACTGCGAACCGCCAAGAAAACCAACCAGGTCACCACTTCCACCACCATGCCTCAATTCCTCCCATCTCTCACTCTCTTCGCAGCCCCCACCCTCCTCCCCGCCACCATCTCCGCCGCCTGCACCCCTTTCAATGGCCTCGGCAGATAAGTCACATGGCACGCCAACAACGGCTTGGGCTATACCGGGAGTCAGCACACTGATATTTGCGGCTGTCTGGACGGGCTTGTGAATATTGGACAATGTAATGTCGAATACGCCTTTCCTGATGGGCAGTCTGTTTGGGGGTATATGACATATTGCAATCAGGGAAAGACTCGGTTGGAGTCCGGGACTTCGATCTGGTTGGGCGGTGCTGTTGGGGAGGGATGGGTTTTGTCGGCGTGAAGCGGGAGGAGAGGAGTTGGGTGGTTGAAAGGGATTGGAAGGGAGGAGATATACTTCGCCCTACATTGAGAGTGAACTGGGCATCCTGGGTCGAATTTGTGTCGGCTCATACCTTCTTCTCTTCATGCGGTATTTGCAGCGCGAATCATATGAGAATTGCTCGGTAAGTCGCTCTTCCTGAGCAGGGAAGCAATGCGATTGATCACCTCCCCAGAAATCTACTATTGAAACCGACCAAACATTCAGTCGCACCATCCGCCTGAAGATCTATTCTGGTCAGTCTGATGCCAGGCTCCTGTCTGCCGTTCAACAAGATTTGCCGCGAATTTGAGAAATCTTTGAGGTATTCTGATGTCTTCTCTCTTCTCAGGCTGACAGACAGAAGTCCTTGCATGTCACTCCGAAGCACCACAACCAACACTACTGCACTGCCAGGCGATCACGGCCGGCCTGAATTGGGCCTACATGTGTATGTGATATTTGAACCGCAGTGACGGCCCGACGTGCATGGTGCTTGCCAAGCGGCTGCGCCACGGCCCCAATGCCTCAGCCTCCACAACCATAACACGCAGTCAGCACAGACAGACCACAGCGACATGACGTGCGAGTCTACCTTGCTCTGCGGATCTCATGATCACGTATGTGCCCGTCGTTGACCATGGCGGATTTCGAGGGTGTCGAATTTGAAAACGATGATGATCTGCTCATCTTCTCCAAGAAAGCTATATATCCTCACGAGCCATCTGAACCAGTGGATGATTTTTCGTTCCCCGGCAGCGCCATCGTCACCCAGCACCTCGGCGTAGAAGGTCCCTCTTTCCGTTTGCTAAGAATCGTACCAGGACCATTTGAGGGTGGGATCTATTGCGACTTGGTCCGACAACCCCTCTACGACGCGGGACTGGAGTATTCTGCTCTCACATACTCCTGGGGAGAGGGCCCGAAATCAGCCGTCATACGCATTGGCCGACTTTCGGAAACGTTCAGGATCACTCATCATCTTTTTCAAGCGTTACGCCGGCTGCGAAGCGCGACCACGCTGGTTTATGTTTGGGTCGACGCCATATGTATCAACCAGACGGATTTGGAGGAGAAGGCGGCGCAGATCCCACTCATAGCCCAGATCTTCAATCAAGCCATGGAAGTCGTGAACTGGCTTGGTGAAGGCAACTGGCCGTGCCTCTCATCGCTCTTAGATCATTGTAAACGACCGAATGTCTGGTGGACAAGAGTTTGGATCTTGCAGGAGACTTTATATGCGGCATCGCAGCCCGTGTTTCTGCTCGGAACAAGCAAGGTATTAATGTCTGAGCTTCTCGCGGGTTGGCGCTGCGCTCTTGACCCCTCTGTGCCGGACATCTTACCAGACTTGCATCGATCTGCAGATAGGATCCAAAAGGACACGAAGCTTTTGCGCGAAGGTTTCGAGCAAGTGAGCAAGCTTTATGCTGCTTGGGTTGACCAGTCTTCCACTGGCATCGTTCGAAAATCACTTATCGACTGGATCCGCTTGACAGTGGGTCGGAAGTGCACCGAGCCTGTCGACAGAGTGTATGCTCTGCTCAACATCATTCCGGAGAGAGAAGCGCGACACTTCCACCCAGACTATCGCAAAGCTCCTCCACCCGTCTTCAACGAAGTCATACACTACCACCTGTTCCATACAAATTGGAGACTGCCAGCACTCCAGCAACTTGTCGAGGACCTACACGGTAGCAAGGGCCACGCCATCGACACTTGCATTCCACAAGAGGAACGCTGGACGCTAGACGAAGTGTTGGCATGCACGGGAGGATCCAGGCGAGTCTTTGAACATGTTTCCTGGCTTGTCGCCTCCTCCGTTCTCACACCGACGATGATTCTGTCTTCCGTGTGGGCGGACCAGATATCGCACGTTCTGCGCCCCGGAACAGCTGGTGAGCTGAAGCAGGAACTGCTTCACTATAACCTTTCATGGAACGAGCGTGCAGTGAAGCAGGCACTCGTCTCTTATCCCGAGCACTTCAGGCGCAGAATCGCCAGCCGCAGAACAGCCAAACCGCACGAGCCTACAGCGAGAGAGGAGCGCTGAAAAGCTGAGTGGGACGCTTACGTAGGCGAAGAGATACTTGTCGAACCGGAGCGTATCATTATAACGATTTCGGTCATCGTTGGCGTTCGATTAAGCTCCGGATACTCTCTTGCTCAATGCGGCCATAAGCTGTACTTCACTTGCTCTAGCCTTGGTCACGTGGTGCAGAATGAGCGACTCGTGGACGTATATTATGTTCCGAAGACAGAACAGCTAGAGAAGTTCTTGGAGGCTGACAACAACCGCGAGTCCTATGTTGAGGCCGGCCTGCCGACACAATATTTGCAAAACTTGGGCATCTGGACAGACTTTGAACATTCTGCCGGTTGATCCAGGAAATCTACTTCCAAGTCGCCGTCTCATCCACGCTGCAAACTTTATGGCTGTCCCTGGAGGAGATGACACTCGATACTGGAAGATCGATACTTTTCGCAGCGCTGGCCACTATCGACACTCAAGGTCTCCCCAACACCGCAGGAACCTATCGTTCCCAAGGCAATTTGTTTCAACGACATTTGACGACGTCCATGCGCGAATGTTTCCAATCACCTTCCGCCCTCAATCTGCAAAAGCTCGAGCACAAAATCAATGCACAGTCATCAATCCCTGACAAAACCATATCGACTTGTCGCTATCTTGGCAGGCAACAAGCTTCCATCAGCCCCAGCTTTATCACCCAGAACAAGTGCCTTCCCAGTCACCTCATTTCGCGCTAATCCCA
Source organism: Cercospora berteroae (assembly GCA_002933655.1). Lineage (NCBI taxonomy): Eukaryota > Fungi > Ascomycota > Dothideomycetes > Mycosphaerellales > Mycosphaerellaceae > Cercospora > Cercospora berteroae. The sequence goes on from PNEN01001736.1 coordinate 44,899, forward strand.
GGATAGCTCAATCCCAGTGCGCTAAATCCTATGCAGAGTGGAGATGAAACGCCAACTCGTGGACAAAGTTGCGATCACAACAAGAGTGATGCTTGCACTTCCGTTCGACAACACTTCCGTTCCTGGCTTTGCGGACGCGGCGGAGAGCGCGGACTCCTGAAAACAGTCTTGCCTAGGTTTTGCGTGATGCTGGGGATGCGTGGCGATGGAATACGAAGGGGAGAGGGTATGTAAAGGAGAGCCTTGCTGACCCTTTGTACTTGGCTTCTCTTTGTTCAAGCAGATCACCAACGTTGCTACCACTCCGACCCTCAGTCACTCTCTAACAACGACAATCACCACGCTCATTAGCGACGACGAAGCAAGACAAACACTACTCTTCTCGACGCACTCGAGTCAACAGTCAGCAACTGTGAGTTCTCGCCTGCATACGAATCATCATCACTCGCGCATCACCAGCTAACGCATCATCCCCGACAGCCAACCACAAACTCAGCAATCGAGTCAAAATGCAATTCACCGTCATCATCGCGACTTTCCTCGCCACCTTGGCAGCAGCGGCCCCAGTCGCCGTCCCCAAGACGACCGTCGTCGAGCGTGAAGCTGGTGGCTTTGGCTTGGACGGCATCTTGAAACTCGTGCCATTGGGCGCCCTAGGCGGTCAGGGTAATACTCCAGGTTCGACACAACCTGGCCAGAAGCAGGGCGGCGGTCTGGGCACCGGGGTCATCTAAGTGGCTGATCTCCATTGGCATCCTTTTGTCCCTGTGTTGCATTTCCTAGCTCATGTCGCAGGAGATGCGGAGAGTTGGGAGACACTCTGCGATGCCAGTTGCGTGGTTTCGCGTGGAGCAGGTTTCGTGAGACAAAAGTGTGGTGGTCTGATCTAGCTGACTGGAGCTTGCGATGTATATTACATCTTTCGTACTTGGCTTGTTGCGTTCTAGTCACTGAGTGCGATTCCAAATATAATACAGAGCTGCTGCCGTCGTCGTTCTTGATCCCAATTCCTCCTCTACCCGTCATTATCTGGTAGGCGTCGCGATAGCTGATCCGCCTAGTGACATCAAATCCTGCTAAGCAGCCTCCTCCCCTCATCATTTGCAAGAGAATGGGGCATAATTATCCGTACTCAACGTCACCATCGTCTGAATACTTCCGTACCCTCCAAACGCCACCATCACGATTCCCAGAATGAAAAGCACAATCGATCCTGCCCACGCACACTGCACTTTTCGCGAAGCATGCGCTGGGAACGTGAACACTTGCCACCATCGCCAGTTCTGTCGTTCCCTCGTCATCATTTCAACACTCTTCGCACCAGTCTCGTCCTCTCCAGTTGAAACATTGTATTCCACTTCCGTAGACGCAAAACCATGATGGCACATGTACATGCACGTCATACTCGGAATGCCCAAAGTGATCCAGGTTCCCGAAATCGCTCCGATGAGAGCGAGAAGAGGTGAGAAGTAGGGCAGAACGTTCGCGAGGATGAACGCGAGAGCCCAGAAGATGATCACGATGCTGACCCAAGACGTCCAAGATCGCAGAGAGATCTCATCAGCGGCTTTTGGTTCATTTCGAACACTTTCCCAGAACCAAGCTTGAATGCGTTTACACGCTAGAAGACCTGCGATGACGCCCGCCACGACGATCGTCGGTGTGGCAATACCGTAGGAGAGCTTAGCGAAGAGCGGTGCTGCAGAGCTGAGGGCTGGGGAGCCGACGCCAGCGCCGGCGTAGTAGTAGATGACAATCGCAACAACGAGGTAGAGGGAGCTCATGCTGATGTTGGTGGCAATGAGGGACTTGCGGAAGTCTTGAGGGCGATCCATTTCGGCCATGACCTGGAAGTAAGCGAGATGGCCAGTGAAAGAGACGAGGACGTTGCTTAGCGCCATCATCCAGGCGGCCGGGACAACGCTGGAGGGTGGGGCAATCTTCGCAGTGCCTTCGCCTTCACCGATGATGGAGATGTCGACGAGGGCGATGAGGGTTGCAGTGAGGATAGAGAGGCAAGCTGAAGCGGGCATTCCGTCAGTACATTTTTGCAGTAATCCAAAAGTTGATCGAGGAACTCACAAACTGCAGAAAGATATGAATTCGACTTGAAAGTCCGCGGTAGTGTGCAAGCCAGGCAGACGAAGAAGCCAATGAGTTTGAAGACCACAGTGCATTTCCAGCTGTCCCCGGCGACAGTGTTTGCCATGGTTCCGAAGGTCAAGATATGTGCTGCCATGACAAAGACCAAGAGGAGCTGGAAAAGCGTCTCGGCAATGTACTGCCCCGGCTTGCCTGCGAGTACGAATCCCGCCTGGCCGAAGTTTTGCACGTGAGGGTATCGCATGCGAAAGTAGTAGAGCATAAATCCTGTAGCCAGCGTGCAAATTCCGAAGATGGCGATAACGAAGGCGCCAACCACAAGACCCATTGCCGCGACTGAAGCTGGAAGAGATAAGATACCCAGGGATACGGTTTCGGCGATCAAGACTGCTGTCTGTCAATAAAATAGGCTAGAATCGAAGTTTTAAGGCACATACTCAAAGTAGCTTGAAACCAGTTCACCTTCTTGTGCGTTATCGAAGCTGGCACAACCTCTCCATTCCCCAACCCACTCTCCACCTTTTGCATCCCAGAGCCGGACTCGTCAGATCGTGCGGCGTTGCTGTTGACAGGAGATAACTTCTTTCCACCGATGCGATCGCGCCATGTTGTGTTCTCGGGTACTGAGCCTTCCATGATGGACTTCGATCCCACAGACGGCCTGACCAAGGCGATATTGACGTCTAGCCGCGATGTAATGACCTTGCGGGCAGGCCTGTAGTTGGAATCGGACTGTGATACGCGGAGGAGGAACCCCAAATTTTAGTGATGAGAGAAGGCGATGTCCGTGGGGTTAGTCCTGCAGCTACAATGGCTCTCAGAATAGTGCGCCTGGGGACGCCAGAAAAATCGCCTTGAAATGGTGGTCCGTGGAAAGTATGTAGAGTCTTGGCAATCTTGCGAGCTCTGAAGTTGAGGTCAAGTGAATTGAACCTCTTTTCGCGGCGAGTCTTGTGGTGGCAATTGAACGTGAGGTCAAGATTCTGTCTTCCGACACCGGTCTTCCACTCCAGTTCTGCGGTGCGCGTCCAGAGTCCTCTGCCACTTTTTAGTCATGCGATGTCATAGCTCCGAGATGGACCCGCAGGTGTGGAATTTTCTGAATTGGCCCTTTCTCTCGACACAAAACCTGGATGACTCTCGTCAGTTGTACTTGTATGCGATGAAAGACTTGAGAAGAGGAGGGAGAGCGAGGATATCGAAGCTGGATATGTTGCCAGGCGGAAGAAATGGTGCCGCCAATTGGACTTGGCCGAATCTCTGCTGGCAATGGGCAATAGAGTTGAGGCAGGACCAGAGGGAAATCTCACGGCACGCCCAATAGCAGTCTACGCATATGCTTTCACGTCACACATCATGGGCCAGAAGCTGCCATCGCGCATTACCAAGCTCCGGTCCAGCAAGGACGTGTTGCCTTCAAGCAATGCTTGGAACCTGGTAGCTTGTCGGGACTTCGATGTTGCGCTCTCACCACGGTCACTCTTAGAGGCTCTAGCGGGTAGGAATGGCAGTCCAATATGCCAAGCCAGCATAGGGTATCGTCGTGAAGTGAACGAGACCAGGTCGCGGTGGAAATGTTGCTGGCCGCCTCCTCGCGCTGGCTTCGCAAGACATCGACTCCTGTCCCATCTTGGTAGTGACCTCGAGGCACCTGCATTTGAAGGACGGTCGATGCTACGGAGTACTGAGTACCGATGCTGATGTGTGGTGATGGATCTCGCCGAGTTGGTCGAGGTGGGAGAGAGTTGCACATGCACATGCCGGCTCCACACGAGCTCGAGCCGCCTTGCCGCCGGGAGGAAGCGCAACGCATTCGGAGCTCGGACGCGACATCTGTGCACTTCGTGTTGCTTTGAGCTTGCTGGGCCTCCGATCAAATATGTCCCAGGATGGCGCAAAGCGCCGCACCTGCCACAGTGGCAGACTGCCCCTAGACGAGACTCGGCAGGCCGTGTGGTGACACCTCCTGCGCGAGCGTGATCCCATCGTTTACTCCTCACCCTGGTCTCTTTCACCACCGCGCAGTCTTGTAGCTTACACCTCATTGCGCTGCCCTCTCTCTGTAGCTCATTACCGCTTTGTCGCTTACCAGCAACTCTAACGCGACAGGTCACCATGGTTGAGCTCCGCAAGAGAAAGGAAGCTGCGCCTCCACCCCCTCCGGCCAAGAAGCGCGCGCCATCCAAGTCCAAAGCAAAGAAGGACGCGCCAAAGGCCGAGCCGGCTGAAGCTGCGAAAGCACCTGAGGTCGCTGTGGACGACGCGCCTGCTCCAGCTGAAGCCACGTCCAAGGAGGCGTCGTCTGCAAAGACCGGTCCTCCAACGGTTGGCGACAGTATCGAGCTCGATGGCTTTGGCGGTGAAGTCCAGACGCACAGTGAGGAGACGACCTCGCTCGCCAAATTGGTAGAGGAGAGTGAGGCCGGAGTGGTACTCTTCACCTACCCCAAGGCTAGCACACCAGGATGTGAGCAGGATTGAACTGTGAGCGCGACAAGAGCGCAACTGACGCGTCGCAGGCACTACACAAGTTTGCCTCTTCCGTGATGCATACGACGACCTTGCAGCAGCCGGGTTGAGCATCTATGGCTTGAGCAATGACTCGCCAAAGGCCAACAAGAACTTCGTCGAAAAGCAAAAGCTGCAGTATCCCTTGCTATGCGACCCGAAGCAGACGCTGATAGGCGCCATTGGACTGAAGAAGGCGCCAAAGGGCACCACTCGAGGCGTGTTCGTGGTTGACAAGAGCGGGAAGGTGCTGGCCGCGGAGCCAGGGGGACCGGCGCCAACATTGGAGGTGGTCAAGAAGGTCGTTGCCAGTTTCGGCGGAGATGCTGGATCTGATGGCATCAAGAAGGCCGAGAACAAAGTGGATGGTGAGGACAAGGCTGCGGCGGAGACGGCGGCGGATGTTGCTGACACGGCGGCGAAGCTTGACGGAGAAGATTCGAAGTTGTGAGGGAGGTACATAGTGTGCAAAGGCATGTGATGACTGATCTTGACAGAGGCGACGCCAGCTGAGCAGTGAAGCAGTATTGTCTGGGCGATGCCCTGAACGCGACGAAATCCTTGTTCCCGATGCTGTCCATTTCCCTGCTGGCTGTTATCATTGCGCTTCAAAGAACGCGGGTTGTCGACCAAACTGCGCGCTCGCGGGACGAGATGAGGACGCAACTGGCTTCGTTCGGAACGCGGTGCTGAGACAAACATCTGTACTGACAAGGGAAACTCCAGCTTCGAGCTGATAAGTCCAGTGGCGGTCGCTCCGTCACGCCTGCACAAGCGGGCATGTATGTCGCGCGGGCTCCAACAAAGCATGAGAGCCGTGAAAACAGACGAGACAAGGCCGGTGATTGCGAAACTGCACCTGCTCCTGCATGTCTTCGCGCTAGCGCCAATGTCGCAGCCTGGGTTGGTACATCTCCTGCTCCGTCGTCCGTTCCTTCATTCACCACGCGTCTCCCCTCGTCCACAAACATGGCAGAGTCTCCCACGAAGCGCAGGAAGTTGTCGTCGGACAGTTCGGAAGGTGGTGGTGTCGTCCTTGCTGCACAGGTGCGCCCGCGCCATCACATCACAATGCTCTCGCCAACCAGCATGTCCCGCGACGAGTCGGAAGAAGATCAACAGCCAGTCACCATTGTCGTCGAGAGCGACGCCCAGCTCTGTCCAGACGACGAATGCCTCAAGTTCGCGAGCGACAAGGACAACGTCAACACCACTCGCCCATATGCTCGAACCTGCCACCATTCGGACTGCGCTCTCGAAGAAGCCACATCGCGCCATTCTGGCTTCCGCCTGTTCTTGGGAGACCCGGTCGCTGACCTGAAACGATTGCTATTGAACAGCAACATTTCCCTCGATGGCGAGCAGCTCGAAGTCGGTGACGAGTTGCGCCGATGGCAGCGAGAGCGTCAATACACGAACGACGATCTGCGCACGGTACTCGTGTTCGCCGTACAGCAAGCAGTGCTCTGCCACATCAGCATCGAATCCATGCGCGAGTACCTCAGCCGCTGGCCGTATCGATACTGGTTCCACAATGGCCCTGCTGACGATGCCGATGACCCACGCACTTACCCTGACGGCGATCGCATCGCGCGAATGAGCAATCGCGAGCTCTGGGACCACCTTGTCACCATGGGGGTGGAAGTGGACTATCTGCGATACTGGGAGGAGGCCATGTTGCAGAGGATATTGGAAAAGAAGTGGGAGGAGGCAAAGGAGGGGAACGTGGGCGAGATCCAGGACTTGATGAGGTTGAGGTTTGTGGACAAGGCTATGGTGACGGAGTATTGTGGCGTGCCGGATGGATGAGACGCGCAAGAAGTACAGAGTAGTTCTGCTGAATTGCTGGTTGAGCGCATGCTGCTCATCGATGGCATGGTCAACTGTCTTTGCTACGCGACATCGACGCTTCTTGCTTGATCGGAAAGACTGATGTGTGCATCAAGGAGAGGTTGCGACGCGGGCTTTCCCTACGCTATGCTGAGAGATCGATGCACATCTTCTTTCGCTCTCGGTGAAGCGCTTACGCTCCACGCCATACACAAAAATACAGGAGACCGCTCTTTCCAGATTGGATTGCTCCAGCATGAGCGTTGTGGAGATTGGTCGTCGACAGCGCTACATTCTTGCCGCCCATGCTCTGCACTATCACAAGTAGATAGTAGACCGCGATGAGAAGTGGGACTTAGTCTCTGAATATCAACGAACATACATACGAACATGGGAGTGACATGCATAAGGCGCCCAGGAGAAATGCGTGCTGTGAATCGCGGGGTGAAAGTTGCGTCATTGTTGAACGTGTTCTGCTTCGCGTGCATCATCGAAAAAGTGGATTGGATCGCGGCCTGACTTTTCTGTATCCACTGATCCCCGCCCAATTCGACGCGAGTATTTCTTCTGTGACACGCAAGATAGATCAGGACCACATTCGGACGCAGTCGCAAAACGGAGCGGCGTTCTCGATCGGGCCACCGTCATTTCTCAGAGACAACCCGCACTTTCCATTGAAAGTCAGCACCTAAAGACAGCTTCTGGAACCACAACACCACCATGTCTTCCCGCGCTCTGCGCAAGCTCCAACGCGAGAAGGAGGAGCAAGAGACGCTGAAGCGGCTGGAGGAGGAAGCCAAAGCACTCGAGGAGGAGCAAGAATCGGAAGATGACGAGCCACTTCCTGCGGCCAAGAAGAGCGCGTTCGAGCTGCTGCAAGAGCAGCAAGAAGCGAACGAGGACGAGGATGAAGACGAAGACGATGGCTCAGCCGCAGAGCCAGAATCAATAGCCACAGCGCCTGTTCAAACCGCGCCGAAATCAACAGCGAATAAAAAGAAGAAACGCAAGAAGAAGGGCAAGAAGACAGCAGACGAGAAGACGAATGGACACGCAGATTCTAATCAGGCTTCTGATCTGGATGACATCGATGCGGCACTAAAGGAGCTGTCTACAAAGGGCACTGCGTCTCAGCATCTTACTGCTGGTGGAACCGATCCTGCTCTGGACGAAGCGAACCGACTTCTTGCAATCGACAGCGCGCACTTGCACGCTTCGAACGAGATGCGCAGACTTTTTGGACGTGCTGCACTGGAAGGTGATCGAGAAGATGGTGCGCCTCCACGAGCGGCAATGGGAGGAAATCGGCGGCAGCAGAGGCAACAGGTGGGCTTGAGAGATGCGCTCCGAGGGCAGCGAAATGATGGGAGGTCGGGGCTGTCTGCTGTTGCGTTACGCAGGAACATCTTCATTCAAGGCAAGGAAGAATGGCCGCAGGCTACTAGCGGTGGTCTGGGCATGGAGGTGGAAGAGAAGCGCGCAGATGGCACAGTACTGTACCGATTCGTGCACAACACAGCCTATCAGGACGTTCAGTCACAATTCGAGACATGTGTGGCATCCATGAACCCCCAGCGCATGATTATGCTTCTTCAGCACAACCCATACCACATCTCAACACTACTGCAAGTTTCGGAAATTGCGAAGCAGGAGCGCGACTTCACAACAGCTGGAGACCTGCTTGAGCGAGCACTGTTCTCTTTTGGAAGAGCCGTACACAGCACGTTCACAAAGAATCTGGCCGATGGCAGAGCTCGACTCGATTTCCGGCGCCCAGAGAATAGGGAATTCTGGCTAGCTAGCTGGCGCTACATGCAGAACCTGACCATGCGCGCTACATATCGAACAGTCTACGAGTGGACGAAGATGCTGCTGTCTCTTTCTCCACAAGACGACCCGTATGCCCTCTGGCTCGTGCTTGACCAGTACGCGCTTCGTTCCAAAGAGCAGATCGACTATCTCAACATTAGCCGCAATGCCATCTTCAAAGCTGTGCACGAAGGAATGCCGAATGTGCAGCTGAGCCAGGCGCTTGCAGAATGCAAACCTGGGAACAAGGGCAAAGGCCAACAACTGCTATTCTCAGTTGTAGGCCGCTATCCTTGGCTCATTGCACGCCTGATGCATGAACTCAATGTCGATGCCCCGCCTGCCGTATGGGGCAAAGAGGCAGCATCCGAGAAAGAGAAGCTCTATGCTGAGCTATACGCCACTCGGGCGAAGGACCTGTGGAATACGCCGGAGAACATCGAGCTGCTCCAAGAGACTGCCAGTGCTGTGCCTGCAGGTACACCGGCGGCGCCGACAGACTCGTCCGAGATCGAAACGAACATTGCCAGACACGTATTGCTTTCGGACACGCCCGCTCTGATCGCGCTCATCCCACGAGAGTACACAAATCAAGTGGAAAGCTCGGCTGATCCTCTTCCTCCTCATGACTCCATCACATCATATCACCTTGACCGAAGGGCTCCATCGCTGTCTCAGTCAGGAAGAGGTCAGCAGCAGGTTCTGGCGGCTCTTCAGCAAGCACTGGCGCGTGCCTCGCAGAGGGATCCTCAGCACGATGAGATCCAGGCAGTCTCTCGCTTCTTCCGGGATCTCTTCCCGTGGTACGATCAGCGATATCCCGGAGCGGCAGGTGAAGACACTGACATCGAAGAGCCTCCCGCGACTACCGCAGAGATGATGACACAGGTTCGCGAGGCTGGGAGGGAAAATGCCTTCGAGGACCATGCTCGGCGCTTCATCGCACTACGAGGAGGTGTCCAGCCAGAGCTAGATATCGAGCGAGTTCATCGCTTGCTCGTCGAAGGTGCTCCACTGGAACCACGCACGGAGCCCGCAGGTCTGGATCTTCAGCAACTTGAGACGTTGCTGAGGAACGAAGGCCTCGGACAGTTTGATCAGCAAGACGGCAATTTGGAGCAACTCGCTGCTGCTCTGGATGTCGTACAGAACGAAGGCGTGGAAACTGATGATGAAGATGACTTTGACATGCCGGGTGGGTTTCGATGAACCATTGACGAACATCGATAATATGAAAGATCGTTCCCACCTGGATCATCATGATCGCTGAACTGCCGAAGCAATCATTGGTATGCTTACTATAGACTCAATGCCGATGTCTGCTAAGCTGCCAAGCTCCGGCGGTATTTGTAATCTTAACGTGTTTAATAGGTTAGTGTATTAGATAGGTTGGTACATTAACTTTATAAGGCGGATAACTTTAATTATTAATTTCTTATACTATAGGTATTAGAACTACCTTAAAGTTAGATTAATTAATTGCTTAGAAGT